>JAQZBX010050475.1:0-19646 GCA_029593785.1 Cabassous unicinctus | reverse complement strand
GGCCTGTGCGGGGGGCTGTGTGGGGGCCGTGTGGGGGCTGTGTGGGGCAAGCATCCTGAGCCAGCCCTGAATGCCAGGACCAAGCCTCCCTTGGCTTCCCCCCAAGCCCTTGGGTGTGGGAGGTGGGTTTGGAAAGGGGGGGGTCTCTTGACTAGAATTCCTTCTCTGTGTTGGGTCCCATGTGAGTTTCACCTTTAGAGTAGGAGATTTCACTTGTCCTTCACCTGGGGGTGGGGGTGGAGGAGCCCTCCCAGCCTGATGGCAGAACCCAACTGTCCCCCAACAGCCCTGGGGAAACTGAGTGGTGTGTGGCCCAGTGGGAACGTGGGCCCAGGCCCTGCTCTCACAAGACGCGTGGCACAGGTGCCCGCCCTCCCTGAGCTGCCTCCTCACCTGTCAGATGCCGGGCCTGGACCAGAGCAGCGTGTTCCCCAGTGGTTCCTCAGCCCTAGAAGATGCACTGTGAAGAACAAAAGGTTTTGTTGTCACCAGGTATGTGGAGCCCCAACTGCCCTTCCCCTGCGGAGTCACCACACATTAGACTATTGAAGTCCCTGAGATTCCAAACTGATTTGAAACCATTTTTCCCTTAATAGCTCTTAACACCATGTGAAAACCATCTTAGTGGCTCTTGAAGATCCCTTCGTGGCAGGCACTCCAGCATTCTAAGTGGACACCAACTCCCACCTGGATGATAGCAGCTTCCTGGCCAAGGCCCACTCTGCCCACTCCATTATCCACATAGCAGGGAGGACTCTTAAAAAATGCAAATTGAATCTTGTCACTCCCCTGCCTGCAGGGCTTCTGGGGGGCAGGAGGTTCTGTTTCCCCCATCTCCCCAGTGGAATTGCCCAGGGGTTCTAAAGAATGCTGATGCCTGGGTCCCATGCCGAGAGACATGGGTCTGGGATGCAGCCTGGGCATAAGGCTTTTTAAAGCTCCCCAGGGGATTTGCATGTGTAGCTGGGTTGAGACCCCTGCCTTAGACCCCATCCACAGCACGGCCCAGTCCCTCTACTCCCATATGGGGTACAGGCAAGTCTGGGCTTCCTGGTGCAGCAGGGCCTGGCCTGGGAGAATCTGCCTGGCACTCTGGTGTCTGGAAAACGTGACACATGACACTCCCACTCCTGCCTCTTCCTGGAGGCTCCTTCCTCCTGGGTCATTTACCCCAGAGCAGTATCGCTGTCCCTGAGAACTCTGAGGTCAGAGCATTTTCGGAGGGACCCAGGAAGAGCAAGAGATTTGCCACAGGTGGCACAGCAAACTCAGGGCTGAGCACTCAGGGAGGGCTTGCAGATTCCTGGTCCAGGGTGATTCTCTCTCCACCCACTGCCCTATCCCTGCTCTCCAGGGCCTCTGTGTGTGGAGCACTGGACTTAGAGTCACTCAGTTGGCCCTGAGTTCCCATCCCTGGCTCTGCCACGTGTCAGCCACGTGCATTTGGGAGATTCTGCAGAGCTGCTTCTTTATCAGTGAAGGAGGATACTAACCCTTCCCAGTCCACACAGATGGAAAGGTGAATCAGGCTGGGACATAGCAGGGCTCAATCCATACTGCTCCCCTGGCTGGCCCATTCCACCTGCTCTCCCACCTGAAGATGCCAAACCTGCTACATCTTCCCTGCTGTGTGGCTTTGGGCCACTACTTCACAACTGTGCCTCAGTAGTCCCACCTGTAAAATGGACTTAATAATGGGTTATAGTGAATTAGTATCTGTAAAGTATCTGGCACACAGGAAAGCGGATGTGGCTCAAGCCACTGGTCTTGCCGGGCAAGGGAAGGAGGTGTTAAGCAGGGTCAGGCTGGGCTGGGCAGCCTAAGGAGGGCCCCTGCCCTCTGTATGGGGGGGCCTCTGCCCCTGAGCTTCTGGGCTGAGCCACTGTCCAGCCAGTTTATGAGTCGGGCAATTGACCCTGTGGGAGCTCAGTCCGCCCCTCTGGCTGGAAGTGGAGGGAGAAAGCCCAGCCTGGCTGTTTGGCTCTGGAAGCCTACCCGTCTGCGTACTGAGGCAGGGCCACCCTGCTCTCCAGGTCTCTGGACTTTGTCCTGGTGGCCCAGGAAAGAGGCTGGGCACATGTGGCTGTGTTTGTTTGCAAGTTTGACAGGTGATGTGCTTCCTGAAACCCCGACTGATACCTCAGGCTGGCTTTTGACCTCCCTACTATCTTGTTTTTCAATCACTGGCCTTACTTTTTTTCCCTTTTTTGTAGTTGTTTAAAAAAAAAAAAAAAAAAGCTGTTGCTTTGGGCAACAGGAAAATTGTGAGGCCCTAAAGCACAATTAAGATCTCAAGTTTCCTTTAAGACCTGGGTCCCAGTTCTGCTTCCTACTAGCTAAGCAGCTGAATTACTGAACCACTCTGAGCCCCAATGTCCTCATCCTTAAGAAGAGATACTAGTAGGACCCATCTTTTGTAGGATTGTTGAAGAATTGAGTTGCCGCATATAAAGAGCTTTGGGGGCAAAGTCAACTGCTCGTAACATAATACGAGTGAGCAGCTCCCATCACCATCATCATGGACGGGCAGAAACACATTGTTCTCACACCCTCCCAGGAATCATAGGATTTTAGAGCCCAAAGGGTCTCCTGTTTGTCTACTAGAGGTGGATCCCAAGGCCCAGTGAGGATCAGCCCCCGTCACATGGTCCTGTGAGCCCAGTGGCAGGCTCCCACTCTACCTGGGACCTAAACGCCTTGGAGCCGGGAGGTGGGGCTGACTGCTGGCATTTGGGAGGAGGCGGCTGGGGTACGAGAGGCATGCAGGCCAGCAGCCTCCCCCAGCCACGATGTGGCAGAGGAGTGACTGCACTTCATAGTTCATATCATGCCATTCCCCACTGTATCTCACTGAAACTCTACAATATCCTCCAGAGATGATATTATTCCCATTTTAACAGGTGAAGAAACTGAGTCTCGGAGGTTCAGTGACTTGCCAATGGTCATAAAAGCAGCTAGGCCAAGATTAAAATTCATCCTGACTTGAGACCAGAGCCTCCTCACCTGCTACCTGAGTGAGGTATAGACTGTGGAGCGCCTCCAACCCACCCTTCCACACCTCTACCTGCCTGCCTTACCTTCCCTCCTCCTCCAGTTCCCCGAAGGCCTGACTCTCAGCTTCTTGTTAGGAAGGAAAAGATCAGTTCCACCAATCTTGGCCAGGATATTCCTTTGCTTGACTGATGAAGCCTAGAAATGTGGTCCTTCCCAGGAATTCTTGCTTTGAAACCTAAGTGATGAAGACTAGAGGTCCTTCAGCATGAAGAAGGGGCCTCTCTGATGGGAGGATGCAGAATAGGGAAAGGCAGACACCTGGATCCTCCAGCCTCCCCACCTGGCCCACATGCAGCCAAAGACATACATTGAGGCTGAACCATAGTCTCTAACCTCTCCCTCTCCATGGTTCCTTTTCTTGACTGCTTTTGGCCTTCTTAGCAGACTGCTTGGGCTCCATGCAGCCTCTGCTCCCTCCTGATGCTGAGTTCCAACACACATGCTTAGAATCATAAGACCAGAAAGGCCTTTGACATCATCTAATTCAGTCTTCATTTTCTCAGATGATGAGACTGAGGGCCAGAGAATCCCCATCCTTTAAGAGAATGTGTGTGTTCCGTGAGCATGTTGGAGAGTTGGGGGTGGGGGGTGGGGGGGAATTGGTTCAAACAACCAGTGCTTCCCAACTGGTTTCACCTCATGACACAGAGAGAAGGATGAGTATTTGTTCAGCACACTGGGGTGGACAGACTGTGCCTGGCCTGAGGTGACTGACCCAGGACTCTGTTCCTGAGAGCTGAGATGACCATCTCAACACACCTGTAACCCATTTGAGCACATACATTGATTGTGAAACTCTAAGTTTGAGGAACATTTAGGGATTATCAGAGGAGGCTTCCTAACAGATTCCCAGGTGAGTTCCCAGCAGTCAGCTATCTTCCAAGGACCCCTCCCCAGTCCCATAGCAGGAGGCAGAATAATGAACCAGTTCATGGTATGGACTTTAAACTGAGGGTGCCCCTAAATTCCAATCCCATTTGTCAGAACTATAGCAAGAGCTTTGGCAACCCCCCCCCCACCCAGAGCCTCAGTGTTCTCACCCATAAAATGGGGATATCAAGGCTTGTCCAGGAAGAAGGCAAAACAGCTTGCCAAATCCCAGGATGTGAGCCTGACAGCAGCCTGGACTCTGGGAAGAGGTCATGCTAGGCCCAGTATAGAAGGCGTCCCCTCCTCACAAAGCAGGAGGAGAGTGTGGATAAAGGCTGTCCCCTTGAGGTGCGGGACAAAAGGGTTCCGACAAACTGTTCCAGGAAGCTGACCACCACCAGGAACTTGAAAAGGGGGCCAGGCGGAGGGAAGACCACCATGGGACCAGGGCTTCACTAATCTTCTCTCTTTGACCCCACCACCACCCTGCAAGATAGAGAGCATGGCTTTATCACCCCATTGTGCAGAGGGGGTCACCAGGGCTCAGGATGGTGGTGGCACTTGCCTTGGTCACAGAGCAGGACAGTGGCCCAGCTGAGCTTGACATCCAGGTCCTTCTGACTGGAGTCCAATGTTGTATCTACTTTGTGATCCTGCTTCCCAGCACCCCAGCATTCTCACAGTGGGGTCACTGAGCACAAGGGTCAAGAGGGGCACTGCCCAGGGCCCAGGCCCATGGAGTCAGAGCATCGGGGGCAGGGCCAGGCACCTGTGGGTTAACCAAACACACAAGTGCTTCAGGACTACTGCCCTACACTAGCCAGCTGTGACACAGGTGGGTGCAGAGGGCCTGGGTGGCAGGGCCAGGACGTGAACCCTCGAAAAGGACATCATCTAGTTCAGTCCCCATTTCTCAGATGAAGAGACTGAGGGCCAGAGAATCCCCACTCTTTCCGGGAATGTGTGTGTTCAGTGAGCATGTTGGAAAGGTGGGGGAGGGGAGGGCAGGGTGGGGAGGAGACTGGTTCAAGCCAGAGAGGGTCCCAAGTCCATTCTCTGCTCAGAGTTTCCATCCACTGCAGTTTACCACAACCCCTCACCAGCCCGAAGCTGAACACAGGAGACAGGACCCAGACATGACAAGTGGCAGTCACACACCTAATCATGAAGCAGCATGGCTTCCAGCGCTCCCTCTGAGGGTCAAGGTGGACTCTTTAGAGCATGGTTTGCAGTATTTAATAAGAGCTAACATTTTCATAGTCACTATTTGCCAGGGATTGTGCTAAGCCCCTCAAATGACTCAGTTTATCCTTTCAACGACTCTGAGGTGGGCACTGTTTTTCAACCCCATTTTGCAGTAGGAGAAACTGAGACGGGGCATGGCAGTAAAGGGACCCGCCCACGGTCACATGGGTGGTCGAGCTGGGAGTTGTACCCCAACAGCCTGCCCTGTGCTTTACTGTCATGTTCCACTGCTGGCAGAGATGAAGTGATAGAGGGGGTTAAAACGGCCCTGCTAAGGTTCAGCCTGGGTTGATTGGGTTTGGTGGCCCAGTCTCTCAATCCAAGCAATTGAAGACACTCTGGGTCTGCACGGGCCACCAGGGACCTGCTCGCACACCCACCTGAGAGCCTAGCTAGCTGGGGGCAGGTGGCTAACAAAGGGTTAAGCTCTGGACCAGGGCTGGTGTTCCTAAGAGACTGAGGCTAGGCCTGGGCCCTCAGCAGGGTGATCAGGGAGTGGGAAGGGGACTCTAATCAGGGACCCCACATGGCAGCAGCCTACCCTCCCCAGGTAGTGGGTTCGGGAAGGAGGACAAGGGGCAGCTGAAAAGCACACTCCTGCACAGACCCTCATGGAGCATTACCTGGTGGCCCTAATTTTCTCAGCTTGAGTATTTAGGATGAGCATGGATCAGACATGGACTCAAACCCTGGCTCTGCCAACCCCTTCCTGCCACTTAACCTTTCTGAGCCTTGGTTTTCTGAGGTGTAAAATGGGCAAATAGTTCCTGCTTCCCTAGACCTGAGAGCTGTTCTAGACTTAGGGATATCTGATGGAGAGAGAGACAGACTGAAAGAATAGAGGGAGAGGGAGACACAGTAAAAGCAAAGTGCTGCACACACAGGAACAGGGGCTCTCACCACGGACCCGTGGGTAAAAACACAGAAAAGATGGAGGTGGGGCAGGTCTAACCCCAAAAGCTGGAGGCAGAGGTGGCTCTTCCTGGCTGAGGCCCAGCTAGAGGCCTCAGCCCCCTCTCCCCTGTCCCTCTCCCTCACCTGTCCCTTCCATGTGTGTCCACACCTCTGTCTGTGGGTTGTCGGCACCTTCCCTGCCTCACCCTTCCTCATCTCTAGTCTCCCCCAGTTTCTGAACAACTTCTCTCTCAGATGCTCCCTTTCACATCCTGAGAGTCTCTGGGCAGTATCTGAGGCAATCTCTCCCAGCACCTGGACCCTGGACTTCAGCAGGGAGCGGCCCAGAGAATTCCATTTCCACAGCCAAGAGCAGGAGGCTCGGAGGGCTGTGCCAACCCCACGGTGGGCAGAGCGCAAGGCCCTGGTTCCCAGGGAAAGCGGTGGTCATTTAACCAGCCTGGGTCCCTGGCGGTCCGGGCAGGAAGGCTGGGAATGGGGGCACCGGTGCCTGCTCTTGATCTCTCTCCCCAGGGCTCCCTGGGGTTGCTGAGGACCCCTGGCCCGGGCAGCCTCCTGCTCTTTCGGGCTGGGCTCAGCCAGGGGGGCCACAAGCCCCAGCACCCCCAGGCATCCAGAGATGCCCAGGGCTCAGAAGAGCTTGGAGAGTAGTTGGGGGGCTGGGGCAGAGAGGAAAAAGTGAGAGGGAAAAGGAGCCAAGAGGCGGGTGGGGGAGGGAAGAGGGGAAGGGAGAGAGGCAGAGAGTGGCCCAAAGCGGCACAGAAAGACGCTGAGATGAGGGAGACAGGCAGAGGCCCAGAGCGCCCAGCAGCAGCCACAGCTGAGGCCTGGAGAGCTGGCTCTCTCTCCCCCAGGCATGCTCTGAGGGTGACCGGAGCCTCTCCCACATCCAGGGCTCCAACCGACAACCCAGATTCCTTCTGGTCTCCACAGGGAAGCCCAGGAGAGCTCCAGGCGAAACCAGCCACGCCCTGCCCCCCCTGAGCCTGCCCTGTGTGCTCCCTCCACACCTGTTTTGTAAACAAGAGCCCTGCCTCCCCCTGTGGCCTCCTCCAGGGACCTGTCTGGCCTCTGGTTCTGCCCCGCCCCCCACCCAATGGCCGTCAACAATGGCCCATCCCCTCCACAGCCCATTCTTCCCAGCCTTGGCCTCCTCCGGATTTCGGAGCTGCAGGGTTTCGCCCTGGACACCCTTCCTCCCCCTGAGATTTCTGAGCAGACTGCCCGACTGGGTCTTTATTACCAGAAGGGGTGCCAGGGTGCTACGTGCCAAGCCATTCCTAGACTCTAAGGAAGACAAAGCACAGCAAGGGGATGCGAGCGAGGGGGCACAATTGTGGCCAGGAGGGGTTAAGTCAGAGTGAGCGGCCGGGTCCAAAGGTTTCCCTCCAGGAAGGCAGGGAAGGAGCCCGCCAGCTCCAGTCTATGGCCACTTCCTTCCCCAAGCCTCCACTTCCCCATCTGTGCAATGGGAATGGGTCCCTATGTCTGCCCCTAAAGCAGGGTGGAAATGTAGGACCCTCCATCCTGACCCTTCGCTTGAGGGCCCGAATCTGGGAGACCCAGACCGCTTCTCCCCTCAGGGGCCAAACCACTTTCCACGTGAGACTCCTGACTCGGAAGGTGGAATTTAACCAAGGATTTGCACACCCTCTGAGAGTGGGGAGCAGACCAGCTGTGGGCCTTCGCCTCTCTCATTCCTATTTTACAGGGAGGTGTGAGGATTAGGAACACAAACAAAAAGCTCTAACACAATAAAGGGAAGTTGCTGATTATTATCACTGTAGGAAGGTTTCGGTCTTAGCAGCCGGCAGGCAGGGGGCAGCTGGGAGGGAGAGGGAGAGAAGGGAGGCTAGACACACAGAGGAAAGGTGCTTGGGGCTATGGCGAAGGGTCTGTGCACCTACTGGGCCCCAGGGGCCAGGCTTGGGATTCTAAGACAGGACATGCGTGCTTGCACAGTGACCACATCTCAGAGTGAGCCAGGGCCTCCATTCCCACCCGAGGAAGAAAGGAGCTGAGAGATACGGCTTCTCCTGGGGCCAGCCAGCAAGTCTGGCCCAGAGCCAAGAGCACACCAGCCTCCCAGGGTCTGGTAAGCCCCCAGGGTCTGGAGGAAAGTGCGTATGTAAATGACTCCAGGCTCCACGGAAGGCGTGCTCAGGGCTTCCTCACCTCTTTTCCCAGCCCCTCCTCAGCCTACCAGGAAGCCTCCTGCTTGCTGACCTGGGTGTGGGTCCTGAGAGCAGGGGCGATACGGGCATCTCCCTCCCGCAGATCTGGAAGCTGAGGCCCTGGGAGGTTAGCACAGGGCCCACTTGATTAAAGACCTCTGTATTTGGGGCTGGTTCCTTCTCTCCGCCCCATCCTTCCCCCCATATCAGCCTAGAACACCCCTCTCGTAGAGCAGATATATTACATACACCCTTAGCCCCAAGGCTCATCCAGTCACCCCAGTGCAGGGGGATGGGAGTGGGTGGAGGCAGAGGTGGTTCCAGGGAAGGGGAGGGGGTCAGTACCCACCAGATGGCAAGGCGAGGCTGTGCACACTTATTTTCTTTATGCCTCACAAGTCAGGTCAGTGGGGAGAGTAACTTATGTTCAGAAGGAAACCAAGATTCGGGAAAGGTAAGTGACTTGCCCAAGGTGGCAAAGCATGAGCATCCCGGATGGGTCTGTGTCCCCAGCACACAGAGCCTGCCGCCCTGAGCTCTGCAGCGTGGCAGACCCTGAGGGAGCCTGGACCCACCTCGGCCACGGTCCCTGCCCTCATGGCCGAGTTGGGGAGTCAAATAACCAGGTTAGCCAGTTCACCACCAGACAGAACTTGAGACGGCTGAGTTAGCTGGCTTGGCCAGAGCACCAGGTGGGAAGGCCTCCCTGAGGGAAGAGGTGGCTGGAGCCAGGCCCAGAAGAATGAGGAGCACTTGGGTCAGGAAACAGGGGAGTTGGCGAGGGTATTCCAAGCAGAGCCACGGGGCCAGGCACTGAGGTGTGAGAGTCTGGAAAATTCTGCATGGTAGGTTTGGAGAACAGGCACAATCCTGAGGGCAAGCCAGGGGCTGAAGTGGGAGGGGGTCTGGGTCACATCCCTCCTCTTTCCCCCAGCAGTGGTCTCAAAGGCCAGGGCCTGGGCAGGAGCTGGAAGCAGGGACAGCCTGAGACACCTCATGGCAGGGCTTCTCCCTTCTCCTACGGCTTCCTGGCTCAGAACAAGGATCCCAGGCCAGCCTTTCTGGGGTCCAGCAGCCCAACTAAGAGGCTGGCATCTTTAATCCTAAGGCTGAGGATAGGGAGGGGTCCAGAGTTCTTCCTCCTTATTTAGGAGGCAGCTTGGGATGATGGACAACACCGGTTCAAGTCCCAGCACTGGCACCTCCTTAGCTGTAGGACCCTGGACAACTCACTCACTGCCTCTGTCATCATCTGTAAAAACGGACTTAGTAATAACACCCTCCCTGCCTCGTTTACAAGGTGCTGGGAGGCTCGAGGGAATAAGTACGTGAGAAAGTGTCCACTGCTAAAAACTATTCAGCCAAAGGTATCATTATGGTAGGTGAGGACTTGGACACCCAAGAAGGGGAGTGGTTTCCCTAAGGTCACACAGCCAGACACCAACAGATCAGGGTTTGAACTGGGTCTCTTGAAGGCAAGGTCAGGGACCTCCCCACTGCAAGACCCTGAATCCTGAGAGACTCCGCCCCTTTGCATGGATGGTGTGGAGCACAGGCCGCCTCCCCCACCTCCCAGCTCCCTTCGGTCCAGGATGCATTGCTACTCCAGGCCAGGGGCCTCAGCCTTGGAGTCTGGAATGGAAACCCCAGCTCTGCCTCTCTGAGCTCTGTGACCTTGGGCCAGTTGCTTTAGCTCCCAGAACCTTGGCTTCCTCATCTGCAAAATGGGGGCTGATGACAACCTCTACCTGGGGTGCTGGTGGGAGGAGGACCTGACATCTTGGCTGCAGAGTGCCCAGTGCAGGGCCGGTTCTAAACCAATGGGAGTTCTCTCACCTCCCTCTGCTGTGTCTGCTGGGCAATGCACAGGAGAAACTGGAAAGCTCAGCAGGAGAAAGTTTCCAGCCTCCCAGAAAACCTGCCCAGAACAATAACTGGGTACATAAACCGGCTGGAGAACATAAACTGGCTGGAGAACACTAAACCTTGGAAGGAGATCACATTACTGAACAGTTAGTGGACAGATAATAAGTAGAATGTCTGAGACCTTGGCTCAGAGACAGTGGGGGGGAATCTGCCTCCCCAGCCTCACTTGGGGTCCCCTGGGGTCAGCCTGGGGAAGGCACCTCTGTTCCTGCACCAGACTCGCATGGAAGGAATCCAGAATGGGGGTTGGAAGGGCAGGGGCAGGGTCCTAGAGTTCCTGCTGGCTCTCAGGGCTTCCTTAGCCATATCGGGGCACCTGTCAGAGCTTCAGTTTTCCCTTCTGTAAAATGGAGATGGTGATAATCATCTTGCCCTCATGCCCATAGAGCTCTCCATCTAGCCATAACATGTGGGAGGAGTGGGGAGGTGGGGAGTGGGGAGGGGGTGAGTTCAGGCCCCGGCCTTTGTTAACTAGGGCAAGGTTCCTACTACCAGCTGCACCAGGAGCTGATATTCACCACCCAGACTCCCTGCCCCATTCCACCGGTTCCCAACAGCAGCCGCTCACAAGAATGAGGAATACATTAGAAATGCACCTTCTCGGGCCTCGCCCCAGGTGAACGGCAGGAACCTCTAGGGGTGGGGCCCAGTGATCTGGCTTTAACAAACCCTCCGGGTAACTGATGCTTGTGGAGTTTGGGAAGCACTGCCCCACCCCATGACCCACCTCCTGTTCTGGAGAAACTTCCTCCCACCAGGTGATCTTCCCATTCCCTGGCTTCCAGAAGGCTGTTGGGGAGGAAGGAACCAACATGGAGAAAGGTGATTAAATAATAAAGAGACTCTCTAATTAGCTAATGATACTTCAAGTCCCAGAGAGGAGAAAGGAGGGTCAAAAGTCAGACTCTAATTGAAGAGAAAATACTCCCCCATATCTATATGTCAGTGTCTGTGTCTTTCTTTCTAGGGCCTGCCTCCTTCCTTCTGTGGGTTTGCTAACTAGCACAGATGGGCAGTATCCTCCCCTCCGTGGGGCTGGAGCTAAATTTGGGGGTACAGCCTGGTGGGTATTGGGTAAAGGGCTTTCGCCCAAGAATCTGGTCCTCAGACCTTGAGTTTAAAAAACACATGACTGAAAATCCACTTCTAGGAATTTACTCTTGTAGGAAACAGCATCGAGCACAAAATATACTTATGGACAAGGCCTTCACTGCAGCAACGTGGACACTAATGAAAAATTCAAAACGGCCTCACTGTGTCACAGCCGGGGAACGCTGAATCAGGTCACGGCAGATCCAAGCGGTGTAATGCAGTGGAGCCGAGAAACACACTGCAGAGAGTATCTGAGGACATGGAAAAATCCTCCCTATATGATGCTAAGCAAAACGTAGCAGCAGAGGAAGTGGTTCATATGTTATGATACCAATCTTCTGTTTAAAAGGCGTGGGGGGGGGCAAAAATACCAAACTGTTCACAGTGGTTATCTCTGAGTGGTTATTTCCTTCTTTGCGTCTGTTTTTTATCCTCCAAATTTTTCCACAAAAACTATTACTTCAATCATCAGCAAGTTGTATTTTAAAGTGGTCACTTGGTTCCGACTGAGATGAAGGTTTTTTAGAAAAGTTGACAGAGAAGTCTTTCCTATGTCAGAACCACTGGCCTGGGGACTCCTGCTACAAAGGAGACTTGGTTCCCCCAGGAGCTGTCCACATTCCGTGTGGCTCCCCACATTCCATTTTGTCCTAATGGACATGATCAGAACCAAAAAGTGGAAGCTAAGGGACTTTGGTCAAGTAGATTTGTTCAAGTTCTTCTCTGTACTTTCAGAGTCAGATCTGTCCAGAGATAGAAGGTAGTGAGCTCCCCAAATTCTGAAGTGTGTAAACAAAGGCTGGATGTTGTTGAGGGGATCAGACTGGGTAGGTTGGTTGACTCAAAGAACCACAGAGCTGACCACAACCCCAAGATCCTGTGAATCTAGACAGTAGCCCCCAACTTTGCCCTCAACTTTACGCCAAAAGCACCCAGGTCCAGGCGGGGCTCAGATGGTCTGAATGAGGACGAAGACCAAGCCCCAAACAGCCCAGGAAAGAGCCTTCCCTCGACGAGGGACCTCAGCCTTTGGAGAGGATGACTCCTTGTCATTTCCCCAAAGGAGTGGCAGGAGCAGCCTTCATCACCACAGCCTTATCATCCACTGGCCTTTCCTGGGGGCGCACTCTGTGCCAAGTTTACCACTCAGAACTTCACCCACATTAGCTCATTTAATCTTCAAGCAGCCATTTAAAAAGGTACCTCTGCCCTTCCCCATTTCACAGATAAGGAAGTCAAGGCTCTGAGAAGTTGAGGGAACTTGCCCAAAGGTGAGCAGCCAGCGCTCAAAAATGCATTATTTGTACTTAGGATCCAGGTCTGGCTGACCTCAGGATCTGAGGGTTTGGAGGGCGCCCAAGCTGTAAGTCCAGCCCCAGTGGTCCCTAACTTACTGCTTGCTCACCAGGGATTTCTGATACGCATAAAGTTTGAGAACCACGGGACCATGCTGTGCTATCTCCTGGCAAAAGAGGAGCCTGCTGCCCCACCCTGCCAAGAGAAGGTGTGGGGGCAGGAGGAAAGGGGATCCGAGGGGTTTTCAGATGGACCCTAACTGCCTGGTTCCAGAGTAGATGACACACCCTTCCTTACTCCTGTTAAGCCTCCACCGTGTGTTCAGAGACAGCAGGGGTCAGGAAAGTGGGCTGCCTACATGGCCAAGGATGGCCCAGGGCCTGGCCACTCACTCGCTTGCTGCACTTCAGACAAATCACTTCCCAACACCCTGAGTTCCTATTTCCTCTATAAATGATGGCACCTCATCAGGTCCCAAAGCAACATTTTAATATTCCATCTCCCAGAGAAATGCTGACAAGCCACTACAACAGTGAGTGGGAGAGTGATTTTCCACCTGTAGTATAATAATCATAATCATAACAATTATTATTAGCAGCAACAACAAATTAACATTTATTGAATGCTTACAGAATACTGGGCACCATTTAAATTTCCTTGTGTATATAAGGTGGGGGGTGGGTAGGAACATATTCTCCACTCTCCACTTGTTTCCCTGTTGAGGGACCTCTACTGGGAGGACCACCTCTGCTCCTTCTCTTCACTCCCCAACCCCAAGAGTGGCTTCTTGGGACCAGTTTGTCTGGGAGACACACTGGGCATGCTCAGCAGGACTGTCCCTCGCAAAGCCTGGCTGCCTGCAGGCAGCGATCCATGCAGGCTGTTCTTAGGTCCGACCATCTGGTCCTGCGGGGAGGCTGGCCCCTGTGACCGGGCAGGCAGTCAGCAAGTCCTCTGAACCCCAGACCTAACATCAGGCTTTGAGTGCCATCTTTGGCAACCTTTCTTCTCACTGGATTCCAAATTCAGGAGAGGGGTTCCCTCTAAACGCTCAACAACATTCGTTAAGCTTACTTAACCCTCACAGGCACCCCCTGCGGTGGATTTTATTATTCTCCGTATTCTACAGATGAGGAAACTGAAGCACTAAGCCCTTTGGTTTCACCGAGTGTTAAGAAGTTTTCTAAATACCCTGTGCATCTGGGGTACGTCCACCATGACGGAAGCTAATTACACAGCTGGATCGTCTCCCAGCTGTGAGACTTGTGGACCGGACATGCCTCCGCAGACACTCGCTTGGAGGCCCTGAGGCTTGACAAATCGAGGTTTACTTCAGACCACCATCCCCCGTCCCCTTTGAAAAAACAGGATTTATTAACAACCAAAAACAACAATAACAAAAACTTCAAGCAGATCCTAAGTACAAATAATGCATTTTTGTTTAAGGATGTATAGCAAGTTTTCTAGAGCATTAGTGTGTGTTCTTTTTTTCAGGCTCACTGAGGAAAATTCAGCAAATAAGGAAAAGTAAAAAGATAATGAAGGCCTTGTGTAATCAGATCTATGTAATCCCATTGTAATGTGTATCTTTAACTTTATTCATCTACTTTCTGGCCTTGTGGAGCGCGGAGCACGTGTGCAGGAGCACGTGTGCAGTCCGGGGGAGTAGCTCTGCCACTGTGTTTACAGTGCCTCTGGGGCAGCAGCCACGAGCTGCCCACCTACAGTCTCCCTCCTCTGGGTTTCAGTGCAGCAGAATGGGCCACGAGTCCTTCCCCAGAAGAAAATCCTGTGGCTGCCCACTGTGGTATCATGTATGCCTCACAAAAGACAAGTACAGCAAATGCAGGATGACAGTTTTGCTGCCAATCATAGCTGACTCCTTCTCTTGTCAGATAAGGAAACTGAAGTCCAGAGAAGGGCTGTAACTTGCCCAAGGCCACAGGAATAAGCTGGGACCAGAACCCAGGTCTCCTAACCTCAGACTCAAGCTATTCACCAAGCTCTCGTGCCTCCAAAGGCTTAAATCCCATTACCTGTCAGTAACAGAAACACTACCAAAAACAGGTGACACATATATAGAGCTTCCTATGCACAGGGCAGTGTCCTAAATGCTTCACATACATAATTTATAAAAGTCTCAAACAAACCCTTTGGGATAAGTACTATTATCATCTCCGTTTTACAGATGCTGAAGCTGATCTGCACAGGGTGAAGGCAGTTGCCCAAGGCCACACTCAGCTGATAAGCAGCAGTGGCAGGGACCATCCTCAGGCAGTTTGATTCCAGAGTCCCAGCTCTTAGCCACCACAGGACCCTGCCTAGAGTTCCCTCCCCACTCTCCCAGGCCCAGGCCCAGCTGGGGTCAGACAGGCTTCTGGAGCACTTGCTGCCTGGAGAGTAAGGAAACCAGCCCAGAGGGTCACCTGTAGCTTCACAGCAGAGCCAGGGTTTGACCACCCAGGGTTTGTCCACTTCTTGGTGTTGGCTCTGTGAGCCAAGGCCCAGAACTCCGAACAACTCTCATCCTAGCTCACCCCTCAACACAGGAGCACAGGGGAAGAGGAGGGGGAGAGTGGAGGTACAGGGCGCCTTCCCAAGCCCCAAGCCCCTCAGGCACCTTCTGAAATAACTGCTGACTGAAGGTGCCTTTTCTGGCTGAGTCAGGGTTCACTATAGGCCAGAGCAGCCCGTCACTAGGCCCGGGCTGGAGGAAGTCGGGTTGTTCCCCTCTCGGGAGGGGAAAGGCCAGGCCTCATGAGGAATGCCGAGACCCCAGCTGAAGCAATCCCAGGCTAGCCAGGCTCCTCCCGCCTCCCTAGATCCAGGTTCCAAGAGTGGGATGGCAGGACTCAGGGGCAGTGCAGGGGCATCCGCCTTTGCCAAGGAGTCACCCAGTGCCTGGCACTGAGCCGGGTCCTGCTGGAAGCCCCAAGGAGCATCACTGGCTTCTTCATTCAGCCATCATCTCCTGAGTGCCTGCTGCGTGCCAGGCCTCGTGCCAGGGATCAAGGAGACAGACAGAGCGGGCTCTGTGCTGAGACTCTGTGATGAGTGTGTGTGCTCCCGCATGCTCGACTTTACAAAGGACAGAGCCCAGGTTGCCGACAAAGGAGTAGGCCGTTAACAGAGCAGGGAAGGGAAGCCCAGAAAGGAGAAGGAACTTGTCTACGGTCACACAGAAGTAAGGAGCCGAGCTGGGAACTAACTCCGAGAACCAGAATACAGGCCTCTTCCCTCCCCTCAGCTGCTTCTCTATGTCAGCTGAGAGGGAATCAGCCGCTGACAGGAAGACAATGGCGTGGGGGGATCCCCGGGGGTGAGTGAGGGACAAGGCAGCCGAGACAACTGGGCTGGTCACAGGCTCCGTGTTGGTGGCCTCTCTGCCGGCAGCATTGGGGGCGCGGGAGGAGGGAAGCAACACCTTCTCCTCGCCCATGTTTACCCCTGGGCTTCCCCTCCCGGCTCCTCAGACCAGGCTTAGAGGAGGGGAAGCCAGCGGGGGTCCAGGGCGGTTCCTGCTGAGGTTAAAGAGGCCCCCCACCCCTGGCCCATCCTGTCCCACAGAAGGGCCAGGCTGACGACGCCAAGCAGCCAGAGTGCTCCCCCCCTCCCCGCCTCTCACAGAGCCAACTCCTGACCATTTGATCCTCACCTGATCCTCTCGATTAAATCAGAATCCTCCCCCGGCCCCCAGCTTCCCATGGGGCAGAGGAAGTGGGTCTAATAGTTTGAGACAAGGAGTCAAGGCCAAGCCAAAACCAGGGGAGGCGGCTCAAAAGTCTGGGGCCTCAAGAGAGATGGGGCTGCCCCCGCATTGTAGGAAATTCAGAGATGCCCAGGGGAAACAACCGGGAAACCCCCTCCCCACTGCGTGCAGGAAGCTTGTGCCCCAGATGCTGTTCCACTGTCTGAGACAGAGCCCGGCTAACCTCTCACCCCACCCTCCCTGGGCCACGGCTGGGAGGGAGGACCTGCAGGCACTTCTTCCCACCTACCTCACTCCAAATCTACTGCTGGCCGACTCAACCTCCTACAACACCCCCCCCACCCCGTGCCTCCCCTTCATGGGCAAACACAAGGGCCTTCTTGAATGGCCCCCTTCCCATCACTCTGAGCATTCTTCACCCTCCCCAGCACCTCCCCACCTCACCCTAGTCCAGCCACCTTCCTGCTCTGTGCCAGGGTCTAGGCTGGGTGAGGAAATAGGGAGAAACACAGGGCATGTGCTGCCCTGACTCCCCTACCACTTCTCTGACTGGGTTTTTCCACTCCCACGGCTGGTGTCTCTTCCTTCAGCCCCAGCTGCAGGCATCCCAAAGCCACCCAGGCCTCTCTTTCCCCACCTACACCATCTCCAAAGGCATTGGCTCCTTCTCCCTTGACCGCTGGATCCACCACCCCAGCTTGTGTGGCACAGACTGACTTTCCTAAAATGCCACTCTGATTATGTCACTGCCCTGCTCAAAAGCCTTCAATGGTTCCCCAAATGTCTACGAAGCAAATCCAACACCTCACCATGGCATTCGAGGCCCTCCACAAGTTGATCCAATCTACCATCCCTGCTTCCCATGCCCTGCATATTCCCAACTCCTCAGCCAGACTGATCAACCTAGGAGTTTCTTGAAAATTCCCTGAACATTTTGACTCCCTTCCTTTTGTGTAGGCATTTTCCTCTGCCCAAAACACCATCTTTGCTCTGACTGCTGAAGCCCTCCCAATCCTTAAGGACCATCCAGAACTCCATCTCATTCAAGAAGCTTTTCAGATCCCTTCAATCCTCTTGTCATTTATCCTGTATCAGAGTCACTGGTATCCTTGTCTAAGCCCCTTCCCCGGCAGTAAGCAATTTAGAGGGTGGGGACAGTGTGTCATCACTTCTCATTCACCATGCAGAGCCAGGAGGCGGCTCCACTAGATGTTTAAGAAGCACTGCTTGAAATGAACATCTCCTGCCCACCTGCTGAGCCCTCTCCCTCCCCACTAGGCCAAACTCTAATCTTATGTGGCTCAGTGGTTCAGAGAGGGGAATCAGCATCCCCAAGTTGATCTAAGCTCAACCAGGACTTGTGAGTCCTCAGAAAGCCATATTCAGGTCTCACCGACTCTGGGAATCCACTCCCCACCCCACGCCCTGGCTTCTCCAGTGTCTCGCCTCTTCTGAACTCCCCACACACACCCTACACACCCCACACACTGTCTCCTCTACTCAGTGCAGCCTTTAGACTCTGCCCCATAGTATTTCCCAGCTAGTTCTAAAGTGGACGGCTCATCTCTGCCAGAGACACAGGGATCAGACTTGCAACACCCTCAGGTATCTCCTGCTCAAGGCAGACAACGGGTGCCCACACTGTCCCCTCCCCCATATCTCTACCCCGAGGCAGGTGTGTGAAGGAATAGCTGGCTTCTAGCCACTAGGGCAGTACAGATTTGTGAAATCCCTCCTGGTCCTGAGCCCTGGGTGTGAGTTACCTCTCCTGCAGGGGCATGGGTGGTGGGGGTGGGGGTGGGTTGGGGAAGCCCATATTGACAGCAATTAGCCAGGTCTGGCTAATGCACTTCTGAATCCCTCATCTTTGAGTCTGATATATAGTAGGTACTCAGTAAACATTGGTGGTTTATTTAGTTGAATACCCACCAGGCTCAAGCAAGATTATAGGAAACTCTGCCGCTTTGTTCAGGTGACACACTCACCATCGCCCAAGCGGACAGATTGATGCTAGTGGCAGGTGGCAATTTCTGGCTGTCCCTTGCAATGTCAGGAGGGCATCCGGCCCTCCAAAAACTGGGCTCATCCGCAGGCAGGAAGCCAGCCCATCACCTGCCTATCCACATCAGGGAGACTGTCATGTAGTAAGGCCTCCTGGCTGTGTGCCAGGCACCTTGCTAACTAAGCACTGTGCACACATTATTTTATTTAGTCCTTGCTGCCACGGTTGGGTACTGTCACTACCCAGTTTTCCAGATAAGGAAACTGATGCTTGGAGGGGAGAGGGAGCCAAAGTCCTAGCCCCTGACTACTGGACTAGGCCCTCCACCTAGTATACACTACCCCCTCCACCCCCCACAGGCACAAAAGTAACTCTGGCCATGTGGCAAGAGCTCACAGGGCCCAACAATCAGGGTGTTCCCTTCTCCCCACTCACCAGGATAAGAACTTGACAACACTGCTCCCTCCCACCCCCATTTCCGCCCTAGGCCTGCCGGGCCAGCTCACCTAGAAAAGCCCCGGGAGGTGGCCGAAAGTCCCACAGAGTTTCCGACTTGAAGTCTTAGGGGGGGGTCAGCTCTCAGAGATGGGGGCGCGGGGGGCGGTACGCCGAAACCACCCCGGTTCCGGCTTCCCTTCCCCAGGGCTCGAGGACTCAAGCCCCATCGGAGAACTACGGTAACTTTAAGGCAAGTCGCTTCACTCTCCTGGAGAGCTCACTTTGCTCAGCCCCATTCTGCAGGGAAAGAAACGGCTGTCGGCAGCACGATCTGCCCCGAACACCTGTGGCTGAGCTGCAACCTGCTCCCACCTGCCCGCCCTCGCCTTCCGGGGTTTAGTGAGGAAGGGCAACGGGAGCCTGGGGGTCACCTGGTTCAACCACCGCTCACTGGAAGCAGGGTCCCGTTCCAGAGCCGGGCGGGGACGGCCCGGGGTCACACCGCTGGTGCACGACGGAGCGGGAGAACAGAGGGCTCAGGACTCGGGGGTCAACAATCCTTCTCACCTACCAGCTGCTCCGGGCCCGACCTGTCACTGGCTGCGAGAAAGAGCGCGGGCCAGCTCTGGGAGGCAGGGAACTAAAGCTAACTTTGCTTCCGGTTGCCCGGCCGGCCTCCCCCTGCTCCCTTCTCACCTGCAGCCCACGCTCTTTGCTCGGCTCTGCACGCCCGGCGTCGCCTGCTCGCGCCCCAGTCAGAGCCGGACTGCGCGGCGCTGGGCTCGGCCACTCCACCGTCTTCCTCCCAGCGGCCGCCGGCGGGGAGCGCAACGGCCTCGGCCAAGTCCCGCCCCCCTCGGGGCCACGCCCCGGGGCCGCCCCCCCTGGACACGCCCCCCGGGCTTCCCTGCTCCTGTCGGCCATC
>JAQZBX010050474.1:0-19652 GCA_029593785.1 Cabassous unicinctus | reverse complement strand
TATTTATTCATCTGTGTTTACTTTTTAGTTTTTAATTGTTTATATTTTCGATTATTAAATGTACAAATAAAGTTAAGAGAAAAAAAAAAAAAAAACAACTAAATGTACCGAAGGTTTTGGTGGCACCAGTACACCTGGAAGGTGGAACTGATATAGAAGGAGTAGCTGAAAGTCTGCTTAAGAAGTTAGATATCCTTCCTGTCCCCTATGTTCCACCCTGGCAGAAGACTTCAGGCCTGTTTTCTGCATAAAAAGAGAAAGATTTTAAACTGTGGAACACCAGGCAGAGTTGATGACAAAGGTACCACCCTGAAAATTAAGTGAAAGTTTTAAGTATTGAAGGTCAGGACCTCCAACTCTCTTTGCCACTGGTTCCCAGAAGGTTGACATCTGTCCTGAAAGGATATTGGAAGATTCTTCTCTAGGAAATCTGATCAGCCCAAGAGAAAAGACTTAAACATTCAGAATTTTCCAATAAAACAGTCCAGTCAAAAATTACCCTATAATTGACAAGGTTCCCCCATGCTCTCAGACCCACCAGTCAATTTTTTAGTACATTAAATATGAGCAGTTAGTCAAGGATCACCTGACATTTGAGGAAAACCTCTCTCATGAAAGATAAAGACTATGACAAACAGAATCAAAGCAAGGTGAAGGAAACAAACTATGTAAGAAGATGAAAATACTTTTTAAAAAATTATCAGTATTCTCAAAGAAACAAAATAGGATGTTTCCTATTATTATTCTAAAATAATATTTATCCAAAAAACATTAAGATGCTATGAAAAGCAACAAATATAGAATACATAGAAAAATAAATAGAAAAAAAGGAATATAGCAGAAGTAAGATTTTTTAATAGAAAAATGAAAGATAAAATTTTCAATAAGGGCAAAAAGGGAGCGGGTATAGCTCAGTGGTTGAGCACTGGCTTCCCACGTACAAGGTCCAGGTGCCTCCAAAAAAAAAAAGGGCGAAAAGATAAAAAAAAATAGGAGAGAAAAAAATTAAGGATAAATCCAGCAAGTCCAACATTTAAATAATAGGAGTTCTAGAAAGAGAAACTAGAGAAAATAGAAGAAGAAATTAAAGAGATAATTCAAGAAAATTTATCAAAATTGATCAGAAGGCTCACAATGGATGAAATTAGGTCCACACTAAAATGATAAACATGAAAAGATGTTCAAAGAATAGTCCAGTAATTGCAAATTAAATCCCCAGATTGGCAAAAAAAATCTGACAATACTAAGTACCAGCAAGGATACAGCACAGCTAATATAACCAGCATCTATCAAACTATTTAACAAAAATGATCCACATTATCTAATAAAGGTGAACGTATGTACCCCCTATAACATAGCAATCCCACTTCTAGGTAATATCCTAAAGAATATGTGATTATGTGTACTGGGATACACACACAAAAATGTACACAGCACCAATGTTCATAAATGCCTAAATCTGGAAATCGCCGAAATTCCCAGTACAAGAGAAAAATTGTGGTATACCGATATAATGAAATACTATACACCAGGGAAAATGAATGGATACATGCAACAACATGGATGAATTTTACCATTATAATGTTGAGAAAAAAAGGGCAAGTCACAGAAAAATACATACAGTGTGGTTCCATTTATATAAAGTTCAAAAGCAGGCAAAACCCAACTATATTATATAGGAATGTGTATATACAAATGGTTAAAACTATCAAAGAAAGCATGAAAAAGATCACTACAAAGTGAGTATAATGGTTATTTCTAACGAAAAAGGCTGGGAAAATAACAGGAAAGGGAAATGGAATTTCTGGAATACAAATGAGGTATGTTGATGTGGGTGGTAGATTATATAGGTTTACATGTAAATACATTTGTTAAACTATACATATATGTTTTATACACTTATATTGGGATGTTTTATTTTCCAATAAACATATTTAAACAATAAAAGCAAAGAATATCGCATCCAACTGACAGTAAAAGACTACTGTCTGGAAGGAAAAACAATCAGAAGCAGATTCCCTGCAAGTGTTCCAATCTAAAGAACTTAATAAGAATATAAATTTAATAATCGAAGATTTCAATGATAGCGCAAAGAAAACAAATTGAGAACCAAAATAAGAAATCATTGTCCTTAAAAAGCAGATGTCAACAAATGGAACAGAAAAGTTGTTCAGTAATATAATTCAGGAAAATTTCCAGGAAGTGAAGAAAAAACTGAATCTCAAGACAGAAAGAACACATTGTTTACTGGGTAAGTTTATTAAAGAACTATCAATATCAAAACATACCCTAGTTTAAGCTACTAAATTAAAAAAATTAACTAAACAAAGAATTTTTCAGATAACCAGGAAGAAAAAAGAATCACCTTCATATAGGTGGAAAAAGCCAGAGTGTTCTTAGACTGAGACTGAATGTCAGGAACAACATGTGATAAACAAAAAGCTCTGAGTAAGAAAACATAACCTGGAGATACTCTATCCAGACAAGCTACGGTTTAAATTAAAGACAATAAGGAGATATTCTTGATAAGAAGCCACTGCTTCTTAAAAAAAAAAAAAAGTCCTGAGAAGCCAATGAATGATGTTAGTTGTTTTTTTTTCCCCAAACAAATATAGCATTTAGTAGCAGAAATGTGACATTTTACTTAAGTTAGTGACCATCCTTCACCATATAACTATCTTTGCTAGAATTTCACTTCCATGGAATGCAGCCAATCTTTCCTAAGCATGAACTGGTAGATAAGCTCCCTCATGTCTTTAGGACACCAGTTTGCGAACTATATAGCAAAGAGAAGCAAAGCCCTGATACAAGGAGTCAGCCTTGATGACCTATTCTACCATACTAAATGGTGCCCAAGAGGCCCAAGAGGCCCTTAAATTCAAGGAGAAGCTTATTCACTGGTAAAATCTCTTTTGTATGCAAATTTATCTTTAAAATTATGAAGTATCTCTCCTACTCATGCCTTCTTCCTGTACATACTCGTGCTCACCAACCCCTAATCCTAGCCTTCCTCTTTTCTATCATAATCTCTTAACAATTTTTCTGATAACCAGGAAGAATTTTCAATAACCGTGATACAGAATGTCAGGGGTAGATATATGGATCTTTTACAAAAAAACATGAATAATTAAGAGTTTACTGCTTTACTGCACTTGATAACATAAGTGATGTATTTTATACTTTTTAGTGATATAAGCAAATGGGATTGGGTCTGTATAGTCATGGAAACTTAGTCCTCCTGACTAATGATAAAATAAGGCTGGGAAAGATCATTTATTTGAACAAGTATATGTCAATGTCTTTTCAAAAAAGGAAGTGCAGGTACTAGACAAATTTGTACCATCATAAAAACACACCTCATATTTCAGGTTACTGTTCGAGTTGATAGCTAACTAAATTATAATGAGAGCTAATAAAATGAGAGAACACATTAAGATAACTGAATGCGTATGACCCAATCAAACAAATGTGGAAGATGAAGGGACAACCTAATTCTCTGGAACTCTAATGACAGGCAGAGCTATCAATAATTGGTTTTGTTGAAACTTGCCTACAACTGCTGGTTCATTTGCCGATCACGAAATAAAAATGTATGTTAATAATCTGTAACAAATGTTCCAGGACAATGCAAGGTGTTGATGGAGGGGTGATGTATGGGAATTCTGCACGTTTTGCTGATTGTTTTGTAAGCTCACAACTTCTCTCTCAAATATATATGTAAAAGAAAAGACAAAAATGTATGTTGAATGAGTAAAGTATAAGAATTCTGGCTTCTCTTATTTAAAAAAAAAAAAAAATCCTAAGTCTGAAAGATGAGACTCTGGAGATAGAAGAGACCTTTGGGCTTGTCTAATCTCTTGCTACTCAAAGTGTAATCCATGGACCAGGAGCATTAGCATCATCTGACAACTTGTTAGAATCCAGGCTGGCAGAGCCCATTCCTGCCCCCATCCCAGACCATCAGACTCAGTATCTGCATTTTTAACAAGATCACAAGGTGATCACTATGTGAGATACACTGGTCTAATCCACCCCCCTCACATTATAGGTGCAGCAACTAAGAATTTATATATAGTTCCTAAACAGTAAAATAGGTAGGCTAATAAAAGCAAACAGTAAGATGCAAAACAAAATGGGGATTATTGGGTTCTCCTCTGCAGTAAACACATGGGTTCTATGATGGCCGTTAGCCACTCAAGGCCATTTCCCATTTATTCCTAGCTTCGAGGCCACATTCTGGAGTCCTAAGGTGGGCAACAGTCTGACCTCCAGATAGGTAGGATATTATTATAAAAAACAGAAGCAGGCCAAAATTTGGACAAGTATATAACTTTAAGTTTTTAACCTAGTATTCAACACTCAGCAAATTACTAGACTTTTCTTGTAAAAATGCCTCACTTAAAAAATCAATTATTGAAAGTTTTACATGCAAAACTGTATTCACTTAAGTGTACAATTCAATGGGTTTTGACAGATGCAAAGGTCACGGTTAAGATTCAGAACATTTCCAACACCCTCAAAAGTTTCTTCACATCCCTCATGCCCCTGCCCTGCACAACCACAAACCTGCTTTCTACCATTACAAATTTACTGGCATTTTCTACTATTTTAATAAATGGAATCATACAGCATGTACTCCTTTGTGTTTGGAGGCCTTGGTTTTTGACATAAAGACTCACTTTAAACAGATGGATATTATTTTACTCAGATGTCAAATACAATCAGACCAGGATTTCTGGCTCTGAAAAAGTAATAAACCATATTTGTATTTGCTATTTTGTTTCTGAGATTGTTTTAAAATAGCCTCTTGTCTCTGATGCAGACATTAATCATCAGATATAATCAACCTGTTACATGGCATGAAAGAATTATCATCATAGCCATAGTTGCCATTTGTTGATTTTTAATGTCTAATAAGCAAAAGGCTTAAGACATAAGACATAATGTATCTGTGTGTGCTTATTTTAGTAATACTATTTAATATCTTTTGAGTGTTTTGTACCTGACACTATGTACTTGCCATGACAAATTATCTATCGATAACCTTATTATTACATCTTCATTTTATAAATAAGGAGATTTAGGGAGACCAAGTAACCTGCTCAAAGCCATATGGAAAATCTTGAAAAGAATTTGAATCCAGGAATGTTTGACTGCAAAGCTATGTTCTTAACCACTTACCATCTATACTGATGGTCACCACAGGGTCAATAATTGGGCTAAGTATCTTTCAGAACAACATAGCAAAGGAATCGGAATGTCTGCCTACTTAAGAGATTCTTAAATAAGAACAGTAAACAGAATGACAAATGGATTTCTGCAGTTCCTGATTTATGCAAAGAACTGTATCGAGAAAGGGGTCGAAGTCTGACAATTTATTATCCAGTGCAATTCTATTCAATAGGACCAATATATGCCAAACACTACGCTAGGTTCAAAGAAAACAAGATGAATAAGACTTAGTTTCTGTCTTCGAAGACTTCAGTTTATTAGAAAGACATTCAGACATATAGATTGTCATTGTACGTGGTACCCTGGGCATCATATCATAAGAGTAAGTGCATAGGTACACTCAGGGAATAAAATTAATTGCAGAGAATAAATCAACAAACATATGATCAACAGCACCAGATGTAAATGTTCAGCAGAGATTCAAATATAACCTTGCACAGTAAGTGCCATCCACCAAAATAAAAGCACCTGAGTCATGAATATGTTTCTATAGGAAACTAAAAATCTGCCAGCAAACAGCTACGGGAACTCTTAGAAAAAGTTCTGAAAGCCCTAGCAGGAGGGGTCAAACTATGGCTTGGAGAATGACCACTATTGAGAGAAGAGCAGAGCCAAGAGCTAACACAAATGTCTGAAACAAAAACAGATGGGAAAGAGGAGGAGGGAGGAACGCTCACTCAGAATGATGACAAAAACCACAGGGCAGCTATGTTAGCCTGAGGATAACAGCAGACATTCATAAGAGCTGTGTTCTGCTAGACCCAGGGAATACAGGACAATTGGGAGTGGGGGGAGGACAAACCAGAGGAAATAGTCAGTGCAATTAATAAGATAAGGGTAAATATAAGAGTAATTCAGAAAAATGAAGGGTATAGATCCAGAGTACCAAAAGGGACATCAATTGAGACAAATTAATAACTGCCCTTCCCTCCGCAAATCCAAACACATCTCTTCATACAAAAGTTATTATCTTTAATGCTGTTAAGTAAAATAAAATGGCCACCTGCACTGGGAGTTGCCAGAAGCAACCCCCTTTCCTAGAAGTGGCAGGGACTTTTCAGAAGATAAAAACTGACCAAGGACAGAAGCTCTGAGAGAGTGGAGCATTCCTGATAAGGTTGCAATTATACCAACATTTAGTGATAAGATGGTTTAAAAATGGAAAAGTATACTTTACTAACCAATGTATATCTGTTCCCTACTTTGTAAGATCCTCCTATATAAGAACTTAAATGTCATTCATTTTAACTTCCCACTTAGAAATTCCCTAATTGTCTTTAGAAAATGCTGTAATCCACTCCCCATCTTGAGACTCATTCCAACTTCCCAGTTTGCAATCTCCCTGCTCAAGCACTTTCTCTTTCAATAAACCTGAAGATTTGATTTATATTGGTGACTGTGTTTCTTTTGACAACGTGTGTACTGAATATGAGGCTATTTGAAAAAATTTCTCTATACAAGGCAAAGCAAGTTTCAGAAATCTGAGAATTTCAACCATAAGTATTAAGTATGTATATGCAAAGTTTCTATTTTCCCATCAGCCCAATTTACAGGAAATGGTCATTTGCTTTATTGGCAGAGGAGGGTTGAAAGTTTATTAATATTTTCAATCAGTAGGGGATAATCATGAATATGATTAAAATTTAGACATTGAAACATTTCTAGTGCAAGGGGAAAGTGAAAGATTTCAATTACTTAAAAACAACACTTATACTGAATACTAAAGCTACAACTATGAATACTTACATGACATTTATAAAGTTCTTAACTACTTTTGCTTCAATAGGAAAATGAAAAAGTAAAAAAAATCCAAATATAAAAATTTAAAACTTCACTCTTTTAGATATGAGATCAAGCTAGACATGTTCATTACAAGCTGTAGCAGAGTACAAAAAGCCTAGTATGTATTTCTGGGATAAATTGGATATTGCTATAAAACTTATGAACTTCTTTATGTATCAGATATGCCAAAGGTTTACTTAAAAAAAAAAAAAAAAAAATCTCTCTCCAACACATCTTCATCTCTATTCTTTTCCTTCTTCCCAATCATATCTCCATATTTGGTTTTTCCTCTGTTTTTAAGGCATAAAATGTCACCTGCTTGTCACTTCTTCCTTATTAGATCTATTTTACCCTCATAAAACCTTTGTTAATGTTTTTCTTTTAAACTAAATACAATTCAGTCAAGCTTCCTAAAATGTATATAAAGCTATTTGGTTGGGGCAGGGAGGGCAGTTTAATTAGGTAGATACATGAATTCAATATGTATCTTTCAATAAAAGCATTTTAATAACCAATAAATGTATTTATACTGAAAATTATGATAGATTAGCTCATCTCATAGTTTAATTGTTACCTCACGCTTTTATAAACTTTTGAGAGGGGCATGCAGACATTGCCACATAGAAGCCTATAGTTTGTATATATTATATTCATTCTGCAGAGTGGCAAAGTAAATGAATATCTAGAAAATGACTATGTCAAACTTTTATATAATTTTTAATGGCTATGGTTGGTGCTTCCAGTTTTCCTGTTTCCAACATCACTGTA
This sequence comes from Cabassous unicinctus, assembly GCA_029593785.1. Taxonomy (NCBI): domain Eukaryota; kingdom Metazoa; phylum Chordata; class Mammalia; order Cingulata; family Chlamyphoridae; genus Cabassous; species Cabassous unicinctus. The sequence continues at coordinate 11,870 of JAQZBX010050474.1, read as the reverse complement.
TTTAATTGTTTATCAATAAATTTTCAAAATTCATGTTTGCTGGTCAAATGTTAGACTCAACTGGTTAATTACAATGTGCATCAAAAACCATATATACAATATACACCTATCATATAATGATGCAAATTATATTTTGATGTATACTGTAAATGTCATATCAACATATACTCACTTTAGTGACATGACTAATAAAAATGTGGAAAAGTAGAAAAGGGAGGTGGAAAGCAGAGAAAAAGAGAGGCTTCTTTTTCCATCTTCTGTTGGTATATTTTGGTGAATTCTAAAATTGGTGTGTTCTAAAATTCTGAAATCTGTGTGTTCTGGCAAAATCCAGCTTTTATGTTAGATAATCCTTTGAAACCTCATGCTCTTTCTTATTCAAAATGGAAATACAGTTTCTGAAATCCAATAGTATTAAGAGATATGCATTGGTAAAATAAGCAATATCTTAATCACTTTGTACACTTACTAATTGCTTTTTATTTTTTTTTACAAATTATGATATAAGAGAAAATGTATCTACTCTTCTGTGTTTTGGTAGGGTAACAGCCTATCCTTGCACAGCTGGCAGCATAAATGACAAAAGACATACATTTGCTTTAGGATCATGAGAGAATTATCTTCAGACATAAGAAATGTGTGTTTGTGTGTGAAACATATATATATACAGATATTCATATAAATAAACATCCATATATTTCAGACATTACTAAGATGTTAGTTTTATTGGCATGATAATTAAAAAAACTACAACACTCCAAAGTTTAGTACCATATTAATTCATAAAAGCAACATTTCATCAACCTATCTAGTGACTAGATGAGCAACATATACATACTTATACTTTTATTTTGGAAACAAACACATAGCTTGATAGAAAACACAAATATAACTGCAATGGAACTGCAAGTTGGCTAAACAAGATAGCTCTGGCAATCCTATGAAACGTCTGTGAGAGAATGAGCTCCTCTGAACTGATGGACAATCTGTCTTCATCTGGGACCGTCAATAAAAAGAGGTGTGTGGTGAAAAGAGAGGGAAAAAAAAGGAGAATCAGCTTTTAGTAATTCCCAAAATGAATTTGTCTTGAAATCAGGCAAAATGTGACAAAAACCTGCCTTTCCCTTCGGCAGTGGAAACTGCTGGCAGTCTCCCAATATCCTCTCCCCTCTTCTTCTTCAATAATAGAATCCCTGCTGTTCTTGCCTTGCTGTTATGAGTGTACAATGGGATTTAAGTGAAGTGGTATGTAGCTTTACCATTTCTGCTTACTAGTAGGAATGTGGATATAAAGTCTGGTGCTCCAGCAGCTACCAAGAGATAAACTTGGGAATGGAAACCTACACATGACAGCAACAAGGTAGAACTAGTCCAGGCCCCTAACTTTGTGGAAGGCCATATTAACTCTGGAATACTTCCAGATTTCTTGAACATAGGAGAAAAATAAACATCGATTTTGTGTAAGGAACTGTTATATCTTATTCTGTTACTTGCGGTCAAGCCTGATCCTAATTTTCATTCTTCACTGCATAGTCTACTTTTGCTTCTGTTATTTTGGGATTTTCTTCTATGGGGTCAGGTTTTTGTGATTGAGTGTAATAAAAAATTTTTAACAAGTTATACTAAGAACAATTTTCTCCTCAACAGCTGCCATCATCTAGCTTTGTCCAAGAAATCCACAATAACAAAATAAGAGAGCTAGAAAAATGTTTCAGAAAGTTCCCAAAATATTCTCTATTACCTGGATATTACTACTCCCAAGCATGTTTTGTTTGTCTGTTATAATGATATAGTAAAAAATCAAGAGCATAATTTGAGTTATTTTTATGGGGACTGAACTTGCTTGGGAAATTCCCTGAAAATTCCAAGGGAGTCACAGAGCTTTAAGCCTCTTGGGGTACCAACGGGGCAGGCCCATTTTCTTCCTAGGCCCTCACAATGCATTGACCTCCTCCTCATTTCCCTTTATATGTGCCTCAAAGTCTGTAGGATCTTTCTGGGTTTTTTTAACCAAAGAAGTTGTAGGTTTACAGAAAAATCATGCATATAATACAGAGTTCCCATATACCTTCCTATTATTACCACCTTGCATTAGTGTGGCATAGTTGTTACAATTCATGAGAGAACATTTTTATAACTGTACTATTAACTACAGTCCATCATTTACAATAGAGTTCACTGTTTGTGTTTTACAGCTCTATGTTTTTGTTTTTTAAATTTTATTCTAGTAACATATATATAACCTGAAATTTCCCCTTTTAACCACATTCAAATACATATTTCAGTGCTGTTAATTACATTCACAATGTTGTGCTACCATCACCACCATCCACTACAAAAACTTTATGATCAACCAAATAGGAACTCTGTATAATTTAAGCATTAACTCACCATTCCCTACCACTTCCCCAGCCCCCAGCCCCTGATAATTTATATTCTAGTTTCTGACTCTATGAATTTGATTATTCTAATCATTTCATATCAGTGAGATTACATAATATTTGTCTTTTTGTGCTTGGCTTATTTCCAGTAGGCTCTTTTTAAAGAAAAAGTGCTGTAAGAGGCCTAGTAGCAGAAAACTGTTGGTAACTGAAAAGGTAGGGCACTCAGAAGACAGACACGATATAGACATATTAGAAAGAGTCATGGTTTTTTTTTTAAGTTAAAAAAAAAACAAACTTAAAAATAATAAGAATTAGATTTTAGAAACAAAAGTAAAGCAAAAGTAAAAATATTAACATCCTGTAAACATCTTCTTGTCCTTGAGGGTATGAACAATAACTCTTAAATGCAAAATGAGGTAAAAGATTTGTCAAACTATGTGGCAGTAACACACACAGTGTTACTGTCTTGACCAGGAGTTGGCAATTATGGCTCCAGGGCCAAATCCGGCCTGCTGCCTGTTTTTAGATGAATCACAAGCTAAGGATGGTTTTTATAGTTTTAAAGAGTGACATTTAAAATGTATATATAAGTATCCGCATAATATCATAATTTTTCCCCTTGACCCACAAAGCCTAAAATATTTACTATTGGGTCCTTTCTAGAAAAAGTTTGCTAACCCTGAAACCTTGAAGCTATGTGATTAACCATGTCTTCTTGACTAAGGCTTAAAGACAGGAAAAATAAATGGAACTTCAGTTCTGAGGAGCTTACCAAATTCCACATTGTAGTTGATGTTGAGAATAACCCCCAACAACTGGGAAGGAAACAACTACTCAGATTGTATATGAGCCACTGGTTGGCCACTAGCAAATAAATCTACTTAAAATTATGATTTGGTATTCTGGTATTCTGTGAGATGTTAGTAAGTGCTATCTGTGGTCATAAAAGTTAGGGAGATGCTGGATTACAGAAAGTTGAACAAGTTACCAGTTTTTGTGTCTCAGTGTGTGTGTGTTCTGTTTTACTGCAAGGCTTATCAGAGCCTTAAAAAATCTCCAAGATAGAGATATAGTACGCAATAATTCTGAAATTTATTTTACCTTACTTTTGCACCCTCTTAATATTCTGAGGAAAGTATTCCATAGGATATACAGTTTGGGAATTATTTAACTCATATTATATCAAAATTAATTGGTTTGGGATGATGAAAATAGTCTGGAAATAGTAGTGAAAAGTTACACAGTATTATCAATGTACTTAATGTCAAAGAATTGTCCACTTAAAATGGTTACAATGATATTTATGTTATATATCTTTCACCACAATTAAAATGAATTAATATTAAAAAGTTAAATATATAAACACTCCACAAAATCTAAAAGAAAAGCAATGTAACAATCAAATCTCCTGTGGGGGTGGTGCTTTCCAGGCTAAAGAAGAATGAATTGAATCACTAAGAGGGAAGTGGATGTAACTCTAGCAGCTGGGTGCTCGCCAACCACATGGGAGATCCCAGCTTCGGTTCCCAGTGTCTCCTAAAGAAGACCAGCAAGACAGAGCTGACATGACAGGCTGGTGCAGCGAGCTGACACAATAAGATGACTCAGCAAGATGACACAACAAACAGACACAGCGGGGAAACACAATGAGAGACGCAACAAGCAGGGAGCGGAGGTAGCTCAAGTGATTGGGTGCCTCCCTCCCACATGGAAGGTCCCAGGTTCAGTTCCTGGTGCCTCCTAAAAAAAGAGAAGATGAACAGAGAGCAGACAGCAAGCGCAAATAAATAAATAAAAATTATAAATCTTAAAAAAAAATCACTATGAAAAAGATTCACTAAAAGTTTAACCACGTAAAAATTAAAATGTTTTTCAAAGAAAAGCAAAATAGAGAAAACATTCACAGTAAATACAGTAACAGTTTGCTATCTATAATATGTGAAGAATTTATAAGGCAATGGACATGAACTGGTCACTAAGAGAAAACATAGCAAGTAACTTTCTTGTCCATTCATTATTGCCCCCTCTCCATTCAGCCATTTTCCCCCATTGTAACCAGAAAGAAATTCAAATTTGGGTAATGTCACAACCCAATGATAAACCCATGTCTCTCCATGGCTCTTAGGATAAAGAGCAAAATCCTTAACGTGGCTGAAAGGAAGCAGATCGAGCAGCAGCATCCTTTCCCTCTCCAGCTCACTGCGCACCAGCAATATCTTTCTCTCATGTTAGAAACACACGGACCACTCCTGCATAGAGGCCGTCTAGGGGCATCACTCGTGTTGGTCCTTCTGCTGGGACTGTTCTCCCCCCCATCTACGCACTCTCTCTATCCCCCCTTAGTTCCTGCTCACGAGTCCTTCACATCTCAAATCAGACTTTACTTTCTAAGGAAAGCTTTTCCCGACTGTAATCCCCTGGCTATATATCAGATCCCCCTTTATACTGTCCTAGCTCCCTGTGCTGTCCCTGCATAGCACTTGGCTCAGCTTATAACTTTATTTTTGTGGGACAATTTGATTAAAGTCTAACCCTCTCACTACTTGATACTATAAGCTCCAGAAGGCCAGGGATTATGTCACTTTTGTTCATCCCTATATCTCCAGCATCCAAAAGAGCACGATCATAATATTCTGAACACAGAGCAACAACAACAACAAAAAAAAAACATAGAAAAAAGGCCAAAATATTATTTGTTTTTGGATCAGTGAGACTATAGGAAATATTTTTCTTTTCCTATTTTTCTGCATTTTACATATTTTCTATAGTACACATTAATAAAAACAAAAGTTTCAGGATAGATCTAAATTGAAGCAAGTAAATACAATAAGTGAAAATCAGAGTTTAAAAAAATTGGGAGGTAAAACTTCACCTTCTAAAGGATTAATTCAAATAGCAAACTTCCCACATATTTATGGACGTGGAAAAGGCTCACGATATGCAGCTATTTGAAAAAAGCAGATCATAAAATAGTATTCTTGGTATGAAACCATTTTTTTATAACCCAGGAAAGTGCTAGTGATTATCTCTAGGTAGTGGGATTAGAGGATTTTTTTTTTTTTTTTTTTGCTTTACTTTGTGCCTTTTTACATTTTTAATGTTTTCTGCATTGTTCACGTGTTTCAAAAAAACTAAATGATCTTTTTAAATAGCGTCCTTTGTGTATATTCAATATGGTTCAACTTGTGACACACTTTGAAGAACACATTTATTTTTTCAAGTAGAGAGATGCCTTATGTTAAACTATCCATTCCCTACTATGGCACAGTAATACTTTCTACAGTTTGTTTTTATTAAAGGACATCTTATGGTCCTTCACTTTAACTGGAATTATTATATTAATGTACATTTTTTTAAAAGCTTATGGCACTGATAACATGCTATTTCATTTTAAAATTAAGTAAATTAAGCTATCCTTTGTATCACTGTGAATTATCTGATATTACAGGGCTAATCGCCTACTCTTAAATCCAGAAATTTTCCCAAAAAGTAATACATAATCCTAGCTAAGAGTAGCAGAAAAACATTTTATTCTGCAGAACATTATTTTCCACTTATTCCAAATAGCACAACAAGAAGGTTTGCAGGAAATGAAGTGAAACCATGGCAACCAACTAAACCTAACATGAGCTATCAGATCAAAAGAACACATAGTACATTACACTTCAACGCCCACTAACAGCATAATCCTTCCCCAGTTCCTTTTGATCCTTTCCTAAACATGAAAAAAAGCTTTCAACCAATTTTCATGTTTTAAAAATGTGGCTTACCAATATCTACTATGATTCTTTGGCTTTACTCAGGAATTCTTTGGCTAAGTTCACCTTAAAAGTCGACCTAATATTCTGATATTCAATTAGAAATTCTTTTCAATCATTAGCAAAATTAGATTTTTTTTACTTCAATGCAATGTATCATTTTTAATATATAGCAATAATTTCTTCATACTAAATCTTTGCTTCAGAGCTGTAAAGATTAAATAATATTCTCGCAGGCTTCCCTTGCTTAACAGAATCTTATTAGCATTCTAAACTCAAATTCATAACACTAAAATCCTAATTGCATTTACAGAATATGGAAGAGTCCCATTTTACCATCTTCTTGTCCATTCTATCACCATCACAGATAATAAAGCTATACTCACAGAATATGGCTTAACATACTCTCAAACCACCAATCATCAGCTCAAATTAAATAAGCAAGGCAATAATGGCTTTCGCAAGGCATTAAGCTGTTTATTACACAATTATATAGCCAGGCAGACAACAGTGCAAACTTTTACTATTTACCACTTTAAATAAAATACAATAGATATTTACATGCCACAAATATATTTGGTATATTATGTGCATAAGGAAATTCTGGAAGGATAGACAAAAATTGTGAATGACATCTCTAGGAAGCGGAACTAGAAGTCTATGGTAGGAGAGTTATCCAATCTTACTAGGAAATTATTTTTACAAGTAAAAATGATCACCAAATAGTTTTACAATGGAATTTTAGTTTAAATTATTAAACTTTAAAATACACTTAATTTGTCTCTTCACTTAATTTCTCTTTTTTTTGGATGAAATGTTTTCCCTTGAGAATAAGTTGGAGTAAATCTCATCCTTAAAGGCTTTAAACTCTTAGCATTTAATCCTATTTATTAACTGAAAATGAGAAATAACTCAAAGGCTATTAATACTCAGGCCTGCTTTCTCTCCTTGTAGACAGACTACATGGGAAGCCAGTAATCAGAAGTCCGCTTGGTGAGCATAGAGTGCAGAGCAAGAGGAACTGGGTGAATCAAATGTTTAGTGGAATGTTTCTATGTTCCACAAAGACATTCCACAAAAAGAAGGTCTAATGATCAAAAGAGTTTGGGAAATGCAACATGCTCCTATTAACAATAACTGCAAGGCTCTGAGAGGCGCTGCAGGAAGAAATCCAATTGAATATGTTCAATGGCGTGCCAAGCATTGCTCTTTGTATTTATCTCCATACTAGAGACAGTACTGCCAATGTTGGCCGAGATTCCCTTCCAAAGTCTATGGACGGACTGGCATGCCAGCCTCTGTGACCACCCCTTCCCTTCTAATGCTCCCAAGGCTGACCCATCTTTCTTCACATCAACTATTCAGATAAGTTGATACAGTCAGTTTACAGTTAAATCTTCAGAGATTTAGGAAGCATTTTGACCCCTGGTTGCAGCTAGTGCCTTTGTTTCTTCTCAAAATGAAAACAGCATTATTGCTTTTTCTCCCTCACTGTAAAAATGATATACTCATATTGTTAATAAAAAATCAGGTGACTCAGGAAAGTACAAAGAAGTAAAAATAACCTTTAATTCATCACCCAGAGATAACCACCATGAACATTTTGGTGATTATCCTTTTGGACACCTCTCTAAGTCTTACACATATACTCGAAGACACAAAATTTTACATAAATAGTATCATACTATGCATATTGTTCTGTATAATGAATTTTATTTTCAGATTAACAGAGGCTAAATATCTTTTCAGAATTTATCAAGAAGTATGACATATTTTTTTAAAGAAAATATAATAAACATGCCCAAACATGTTTGTTAGTTTTTAAATTCTCATCTGTTCTCTATTATCTAAAATTTTTCCAAATAATTTCCATCTTGATACTCAGCATAAAATCAACAGGAAAGTGCCAAGCACTGAGGGTATAGGACATTCTCTGGAATGTGTCCAAACTTGTCCTGGAATATCCAAATACAGGATTTGGGGATTATCAAAAAACTTGCACATATGCCCTCTTGCTCCTCTCCCAATTTAGAGAAGTGAAAATGAGTCATATTCAACAAAAATATCTCTGGAGTTGCCAAATTTGGAGTTAACATTTCTCCTCAAAATGAGCCCTTTAATATCTATAAAATATCTATCTAAAACCCTTTTAAAGATCAGTTCTCCATAGCCAGAGGAAAACTACTTACTAAACTAATTATCTAAATAATTCTGGTAAAAATAATTCCCACCACACTTTCCACTCATCATTCTTATTGCTCCCACAGTGATCTTTCTAGATTTTGCAAATGTAACTGTAACTGAGGGTTAAGAATTAACAATAACTATGATTACTAAATCAGTATATACATGCCTTTATATTATAAAATAGCCAAAAGTTGATACCTAAAATTACTGAAAATCTAGAACAACTTTACCACTAGTATATGGCCATTTCCAACTAAAAACCTGCTATCATGATGATTATTCAAGACAGATTTTACTTTTTGTATATGAACATTTCTATTGAAAGGGTAACCACTCCACCCACCTCTGTTTAATAGCCACATGAAAAACCTTTGTTCTGTACTCTCCTATCCCAGAACCTTTTGACTCACCCTGGTTTGGTGCCCTCCCCGCATCCGGTTCAGCCCCTTAATGTTTATTAATGAAGGAACCTGCACAAGCTCCACCCCAATTACTTATTAGCATCCTAATGTTATAAAAATACTAGAATTTCTGCAGATGCGGGAGGCAGTTTTTGGGGCTACTAGGCCACCGACCTCTTTTGCTTGTGTAAACAAATAAACTCTTTCTCTCTTTGAAACCCTGGTATCTCAGGAATTGGCTGGTGCATCAGGAGAAAAGAACCCACTCAGTATCTATTTGGCAACCCAGATGGGACTAAGAACAAAGGGGTCCCTGATGGCATCCAACTGCCCAAAGTTCTGGGGCCCCAGCAAGAGAGGTAAGGATCGAGCTTTCTGTGGTCGCTAGACCCTCTTGGTCTGAAAGCTCGACAATCGGGTTTTTCCTATCTCACTTGCACTCCAGGACCTAAAGACACGTTAAAGCTTCAAAGAGAGAAACATTTCCAGCCCCCAGTCCTGACACCTAACTGGGTGAGCAGGTCACCAAGGAGAAGCCAACTGAGCAGTTTGAGTACCCTTGAACTCCTTCCCAGAACAATTCCCCTTGCTCTGATCTCTCTACTTTTTTCTGTTTTTCCTTTTTCCCCTGGGAGAGGGTACCATTCTGTCCGGGGTTCAAGTCCCCAACTTAAGTCTGTTTGCTAAGTGTACTCCTGAACTTTGAGTCTGTCTATTGGCTATACTCTTGAACCTTAAGTCTGTCGGTTCAGTATACTCCTGAAAAGTAATCCAGAATACAGGAATTGTTAAGTGTCTGTTCGTTAAACGGTGTGTGTTACTTAGGTATAGTATACGTTCAGTGTCTAAACTGCTAAATTAGTATTTAACTGTGTCTATACTGATCAAATATTCCTAATTGGTTACTAGTTACTGAAATTCTTTAAAATGGGAAATTCTAATTTTACTAGCATTCCTAAATGTAGTCCTTTAGGCTGTATTTTGAAAGACTGGAAAAGCTTAGCCACAAGCATATGAAAAAGCAGGAAATAGCTTTTACTGTAGCAAAGGCCAGCCTCAAAGTAACTTAGAATCAGGAGGAGAGAGGCTCTTTAGAAAAGAATCCTGTATCTCAATTCGGCCAGGACAGCTCTCTAGAATCATTAGCTGAGCCAGGAAAAACTCTACTCCTCTGGGAAATGCCTCCAGGATAAAAAGCTTTATTGTTCCAAAGAGTAATTGAAAAATTTGTTAAATATATTTTTTATTTATTTTTAAAAGATACTTAAATTACATAAAATGTTATATAAAATGTCATTGAAATTAAGTGAAGTAGTGCAGAAACTGAGGAAAAGTCCCTCAGCTTTCCTTAAAGGCCAAGTTGAGATTAGCCAGGTGCTACCTGAACTCTAGTGAACAAAGGTCAATTACAGCAAGGTTAGAACAAAAGAAAAGACCCCTTTCGCCCATCCTCAAGAAATGAAGACAATTTTAAGAAATTAGAAAACCAAAGGACAGCTGGGCAGTAACTGACAGAAACCTGGTCCATGGGGAGGGGAGCCTTACTACTGAATTAAACCAAAATATTTAAAGCATAGCATTCTAAATATACCTCCCTTGCTAAAAATCCTGTTAACCAAATAATACCCAGATAACTTTTCCTCCAATTTTTATATATATAAAAGTGTTTCGGAGAACAAGTTTGCATATTACACGCAACACTGACCCCAGAGGAGATCTTAAAAGCTATAAAAAACACAGAGGTGTGGAATGATGGAAAGCCAAAATGTAAGAGTTACGAGTCAAATGAGTTTTATATTTCTGCTGGTGTGTCTAACTCTCTATTTGTGTCTGTTTGTTCAATGTATATTTTCATTGCTCCAGATGGTAATATCAAATTAACAAATGAAAATTCTTAAAAGAGCTCAATTCAAATTCTAAAAATTAAATAAGCATTTATATATGTAAATGAAAACTCCTGAAGCCCAAATTAGAAAATCCAACAGGATGAAAAGTTCATGGATATCTGACTGAAGAAACTATTTAGAAAAAAAAAAACAAACTAAAAAGGTTGTCCTGAATTCCTCCACAATCTTTCTATAGTTTATCCCACCCCCAGGGTCTTTTCCTAAACTTGACTGACTTCTAGTGATTCATTAAAACAGGTTTAGGAAACTATGGGGTATGGGCTGGGTATTAAAGATGGGGGAAACTGAGTTTAGCTTAGAGTCCTGTCTACTAGACCTGGAAATAAAAAATGATACGGACAGAGGGGATATTACAGTATAAAATTTGCTTTGCATAGTTTGTCCTTTAATTCCCCAATTAAATTTTAAGAGCCTTGAGAGTAATTAATAACCCAATGGCCAAATTTCAGTAAGTGAACAAAAAGATCCTTGAAAGCTATGAAAAGGTTTTTCTAAATTATAACTAAAACAAATAAAACAACTATAATATATTCTCCAGAGCCTGTCAGTATGCTTTTGAGGTTATTTATAATTTTAAGATATTTTAAAAACAAAGAGGTTTTAACCTCCTATGAAGGAAAAGAAAAAAGAAAACATTTCTTACATAAAATATCATTATTTTAATTTTATTCTACTTGGGTGTAATCTACCAGGGTTTAATACGGATATTAATAAGTTAACATTACGTTTGCTGAACTTTAAGTGATAAAATTTTAAGTTTTTAACTAATGAAATTATTACAAACCTCTTTCAAAAGTAATTGTTTTGCCTAGAGTGAAATGACTAGTTTTTCACAGAACAGAATGAGGAATATAAGATAAGACTTAAATGGATATGGAAAGAAATAGAAGGGTTGTGAAAGCTTGTTTAAGGGAGTGTGTTTTGTCCTAAAATAAGATGGATGGTTTTCATAAAATAAGGGTGGAAATATGTAAGGACAAGACTTGAATGAATATGGAAAGTTGTAGAAGGGTTAGTGGAAATAAATTTCACTTGTTGACTATAATTCAATAAGCTTATTTAAAGGTGAGATTTGTCTTAAAGTAGAGTAACTTCATAGAAGAGAAACTGGTCAGATGACACCTGAGTCTATTATGATCTATGCTTAATAGGATTTGTTTGCCAAATAGTGTACTTATTCAAAACCAGAGTTTGATTTTCTGTTAAAGTAACTATTTTCTTAAATTGTTAATC
>JAQZBX010050473.1:0-19645 GCA_029593785.1 Cabassous unicinctus | reverse complement strand
AAAAAAAAAAAAAAAAAATAGCGGCAACACTTAATGGTGGTAAGGATATGGAGAAAAGTGCTGGTAGGGATGTAAAATGGTACTACCCTGGGAAAGTTTGGTGGTTTCTTAAAAAACTAAACAGGGAATGGATGGGGCTCAATCAGTTGAGTGCCTGCCTACCACACGGGAAGTCCCAGGTTCGGTTCCCAGTGCCTCCTAAAAACAAAACAAAAAAACAAACAACAAGTAAAACAAACGATAAAACCAATGCAGGGAAGCCGATGTAGCTCAGTGGCTGAGTGTCGGCTACCCACATATGAGGTCCCAGATTCAATCCCCTGCCCCGGTTACCTTAAAAAAACAACAACACACTAAACATGCAACTACTATACTATGACCCAGCAATTGCACTCCTGGGTACCTACCCCAGCAAAATGAAGACACATTTGCTCAAAAACCTGTACATGAATGTTTACAGTAGCTTTATTCCAAATAGTCCCATAGTGGAATCAACCCAGATGCACTTCAAAGAATGAATGGCTAAACAAACTCCTGGTATAGCCATACTATGGAATACTACTTACAACAAAAAGGAACAAACTATTGTCACATGCAACAACTACTTTTGGAATGAAGCTCCAGGAAATTATGCTGAGTAAAAAGTCAATCTCAAAAGGCTATATACTGTATAATCCCATTTATATAACATTCTTGAAATGACAAAATTATAGAAATGGAAAACAGACTAGTGGGTGACATGGGTTACAATGGGAAGGGGACAGGAGAGAGGAGGGATCCTTGTGATGCTAGAAAGGTTCTGTATCTTAACTGTATCTATGTCAACATCCAGGTTATGATACTACCCTTGGAGGAAACTACAGTACACGGGATCTCTCTGTATTACTTCTTATCAATGTATTGAATCTACAATTAACTCAAAATAAAAAGTTTAATTAAAAAAATAGACAACAGAAATTTCTGAGCACAAATTATCCTAAAGAAACTAATTTCCAAAGAGAGATGAGCCTTTCCTAAGGCGGCAGACAGCAACAGCCACTTATTAATCATAGCAGCCAATCTAGGCACAGGTGGGCAAAGGACTGGGCCTGATTTGGATTGAAGAAATCTACTGAGGTAAGGAGAACCCACAGAGCTTATAATGACCACATGAGCTGGCATAACAGACTTGAACCTGGAGACACATGAAACAGAGATCTTGTTGCCCCCACACATTGGATATTTCACTAGGACATTTCCTGAGGCTACAGAAGTGTATGAGGCTGGAAACTGGAATGCAAAGGCAATGAAACATTTCTGTTGACTCAGAATGCTTAGACCCTAACATCCTACTGGTGGGAAGACCCTATGGCACACAGGCCAGATCTCACCTTGATAATATTGAAAATAGAAGTGAGCTGAGAGTAACTAAAGCAGCAACCCAGTCCTAAACAAATTCAGCTCTTAATTGAATAGCTTCACTCTAGTTCTTTGAATGGGAAAGAATATTGGTGCAATCTCAATGGTTCTTTCACACATTATATAAATCACACACACAAAAATTTCAAAACATGGGAAGGAGGAGGAAAAACATGAATAGGAGAAAAACAATCAAAAGGAACATGAATAGGAGAAAAACAATCAAAACCACATCTGTGATTTTGCCCCCCACAGCAAAATCACAGATGTGGGAACTAGCAGAAAAGAACTTTAAAATATGCCTATTTAAAATATGTGAAAAGCACAGAGTAAAAGATATGCAAAATGAATAAAATAATGAAGAATTTAAAGAGAAAAGTGGAATCTCTAAAAAAGAGCAAATACACGTTCTAAAAGTGAAAATTATAATAACTGAAATTAAGAAGTCTTAGGAAATATCAAAACAAAGTAATTTTTTATTAATTTTATTTACACACATTCTATAGATACCAAACACATACTTTCGCTTACCCCCTCTTCCCATGCCCTGGTAAGCTCTAATCAACTTTCTGTCTCTGCATTATTTGCTATTTCTAGACATCTCTTATATAAGTGACATCATAAAATATTTGTCCATATGTGTCTTGCTTACTTCACTGAGCATAATATTTTCAATGTTGCAGCATGTCTCAAACTTCCTTCTTTCTTATGGTTGATAATATTCCACATGTGCATTTTGCTTACCCATTCATTTGTTGCTAGACACTTGAGCTGTTTTCACCTTTAGCCTATTGTCAATAATGCTACTTATAAACATTGGTATATAAGTATCTGTGAGACCCTGTTTTCACTTTCTTTGGGTATAGATCTAGAAGTGGAATTGCCAGGTCATAAGATAATTCTATGTTTAACTTTTTGAGGAATCATCATAACGCTTTCCACAGCTGATACACCATTTTACATTCCCACCAACAATGCACAAGAGTTCCAATTTCTCCAAATCCTCTCCAATACTTGTTATTTTCCATTTTTTTAATAACAGCCATTTTTATAGGTATGAAATAGTATCTCATTGTGGCTTTGATATACATTTCCCTAATAGCTAATCATGTTAAGTACCTTTTCACATGTTTAGAGGTCATTGCATATCTTCTTGGGAAAATTTTCAAAAGCATGAGCAACAGAAGAAAAAGAAATGGGTCCTCATCAAAATTATAAACTTCTGTGCATCAAAGGACTTCAGCATGAAAGTAAATGACAACCTACACAATGGGAGAAAATATTTGGAAATTACATATCCAATAAGGGCTTAATATCCAGAATATATAAAGAATCACAACAATAAACAATTCAAAAATGGGCAAAATCCATGAATAGACATTTCTCCAAAGAAGATATACAAATGGCCATAAAGCACACAAAAAGACGCCCAACATCATTAGCCACTGGGAAAATGCAAATCAAAACCACAAGATATCATTTTGCACCCATAGAATGGCTACTATTTTTTTTTTAATGGAAAATTACAAGTGTTGGAAAGGGAAGCGGATGTGGCTCAACCAGTTAGGCACCTGCCTAACACATGGGAGTCCCAGGTTCGGGTTCCAGCGCCTCCTAAAGACGACGAGCAGACACCACACCCTCTGCAACGAGCTAGACGCCGCATCTGCCGCAACAAGCTAGCCGCCTAAACGAGCAGATGCCACAAGCCTGCAGACACTGCAGCCCACAGGGAGCATATGTGGCTCAGGCCGTTGAGCCCTTGCCTCCCATGTGGGAGGTCCCAGGTTCGGTTTCCAGTGCCTCCTCCTGGAGAAGGCAAGCAAACAACGAGCAGACAGGCAAGAGAACGATCTGGGGGAGGAGGGGTTTTTTGTGTTTTGTTTTTTAAGTGTTGGAAAAGATGTGGAGAAACAGAAATAATCCATTGCTGGTGGGAATGTAAAATGGTATAGCTGCTGTAGAAGACAGTTTGGAAGTTCCTCAGAAAGTATAGAATTACCATATAGGAAGCGGATGTAGCTCAAGTGGTTGTGCACCTGCTTTCCATGTATGAGGTCCTAGGTTCAATCCCCAGTACCTCCTAAAAAAAAAAAAAAAAAAATTACTTTATGACCTGGCAATCCAACTATGTATACACCCAAAAGAATTGGAAGCAGGGATTCAAAGAGATATTTGCACATCTGTGTTCATAGCAGCATTATTCAATGCCAATAGATGGAAGCAAGCCAAGTATACCTCGACTGATGAATGAATAAAATGTGGTATATACACACAATGGAATATTATTCATCCACAAAAAGGCATTAAGTTCTGATAATGCAACAACATGGACGAACCCTGAAGACATCATGTTGAATGAAATAAACCAGACACAAAAGGACAAATATTGTATGATCTCACTGATATGAAATAATTAGAATAAGCAACTCATAATAGAGTCAGAATCTAGAATACAGGTTACCAGGGGATAGGGTGGAGGTAGGAAATAGGAAGTTAATGCTTAAATGGTACAATTTGTATTTGGGATATGGAAACATTTTGGTAATGGATGGTGGTAATAGTAGCACTGCATTTGAATGTAATTAACAGCACTGAATTATATATTTGAATGTGGTTAATGGGGGACATTTTTAAGTTGTATATATTTTACTGGATTAAAATTTTTTAAAAGTTCATGTAACTGCACAACACAAAACAGTGAACCTAAGTGAAATCATGGACTATAATTATATAGTTATATAGAGTTGTTAGACAGTACAATAATAAAAATGTGCTTTCAACAACTGTAACAAATGTACCACACCAATGCAAGGTGTTAATAACAAGGTGGTATATGGGAACTCTAATTTATGCATGATTTTTATGTAAACTATAGTGTTATAGGTCAGAAAATTGACACCTCTGAGAAGAGAATACTATCTCAGGATGGGCAAAGTGAATCTTTTGGTATACCAGCAATGTTTTATATGTTGATGTAGGTAGTGATTACACAGGTATAGTCATTAAACGCATGTTTGGATTTGTGCATTTTACAAAAAAATAATACCAACGATGATTATAAAAAAAAAAAAATCAGGCTATGAGGCAGGATACCTGCTACTGGAAAATAAACAGGAATCTCTGGGAATTATTGGAAGATGTCAGTACACTATTGAATTGGGAGAATGGTGCTGATGAAAAAAAGCATATATTCCTTGATTGTAAACTGTATGTGACATTTATTTAAATGACTACTTGAACCTTGTCTATGTGCTCTTTATAAACACATATCCATTTAAAATTATCTTTATAGATTTTTGGCTTCTGCAGCACTAAAGCAGAAGTCCATCTAGGACTGAGTACAGGAAAATATTTCTGTAAGGGGCTATACAGTAAATATTTTCAGTTTTGGATGCCATATGGTTTCTGTCAGAACTACTCAACTCTGCCGTAACACGAAAGCAGCCATAAACAACAAGTAAATAAATGAGCATGACCAGATTTTGCCCACAAATCTATACCAATCATTTTTATTTTCCTAGTATTTGCCTTATATATGGTATAGCACTTTATATACAATAGGCACTCAAAAACAAAGCTGGAAGGTATATTAAAAATCCTTTTTTTTAACCTCACTTTACAGTGAAAAATATGAAATCTAGAGCTTACATATTTACCCAATATCACCACTTTTTAAGCAGTGCCTCCTTTTAGTAAACACACAAAGATCTTACATCCCTTTTAAACACTGATTCATATTCAAATACAATAAATAACATAAGCTAAATTAAAACGATTGTTTTAAGAAAAATTATCTTGACCTGCAGAACTGACTTTTAGTCTGCTTATGAGCTGTAAAGACAAGCTTTGAAGCTGTGAAGGCATACAACTATCAGGAATCAACCTAACAACTACTTAAAAGTTCACCACATAAAATGAGATGCTATGACTAAACTAAAGTTTGTTCCCGGACCCAAGTTTTTCTAAAAGTCAAAATGATGACAATGAATATATTTAAAGGGAGTTAGTACTTAAATAATACTTGACTATGTTTTAACAACTCATTTATCAGGATAATATTTTATATAGTTATACTCCATCCTAATGGTATAATAAAATAATAAACACACAAAAAAGTGTCCTATTACAAATTATCGACCAATTATAAATGGCAGTAAAACATTAAGCCAACAGTAGATGGCAGCATTTCTATTCACAATTAAAATTTAACTTTCAAAAATCTAAAAATTCTGAAATCTCTGTACAGAGACTTTCATTTAAGCAGTCTCACACTCCTTTCAAAGCTGCTAATAATTTTAATAAAATCTAGTACAAGTAAAAGTATCCTGACATAAATATGAACATTTAAATAAAAACTGAAGGTGTTTCACCCAAGAGACAAATTTTGTATTCACAATTCCCAAACTGGTAAACCAAAACAATTCAACATTTCTCTGGTGATTTATTACCCACCATTATATTAGTTATCCAATTCAACATTTCTCTGGTGATTTATTACCTACCATTATATTAGTTATCCAGTTAAGCCAAATATTTGTTGAGTATCCATTAGAATCACAAATAAATATCTATTTCTATATATGGGTAATTCCTTTTCTTTATCCATATGATAGTCACACACTAATCACCAACAGAAGTATCACAGTTATTAGAAGCATGAACGTTTGGCATCCAGAAATTCAGGGAGCTAGAGAAATCAAAATTTGCCTCAGAAGACCAGGCATTATTAGCATGGCTCTAAATCTAAAATACAAGCATCAAAAGAAGAGGTGGATAAAACAGTAACAGGCATGAATAGAAGTGTCTTTAAGTCTTACCTTCTTTCATATTCCTTTTATTCTTACTTCCTGCTTGCCTTAATGACAGAGCTGTACCTAAACCATCCATCACCCTCCAATAAAGAAAGAAAAACAGCAGACAGTATCATCACAAAAGGCAAGGAACAACTATAAGAGGAAAATCAACAGTGTCAAAGACAAAGAGAATGATTAAGAAAACACTGTTTTTTTTAATTAATGTTTAATTAAAATTATTTTAAACTGTGCTAATAATTATTAAAGTCTTACGATGTGCCAGGCACTGATTCACACACTTAATGGGTATTATCTCAATTAATTTTTAACAACCCTGTAAAGTAGGTATCATTATTTTCCTCATTTTACAGATGAGAAAACTGAAACTCGAATAAGCAACTTGTCCAAGATTGAAGTATTGGGATTGGAATCTCAGCAGTCTCCAGAACCTGAGCTCTTAAGTATTATCCTTTATTCTGTACTGTCCAGACTAAGCAGCACTGGCGAGTACAACTTCATTTGAGTAGTATCTACAAAAAGCAGACTGCAAGGAATTTAAAAAGTGAGAGAATGGCAAAATAAGAGAAAATGGAAGTCTTGGTTATCCTCATTCATTTGGAAAATCTAATTGTGAAAGGATGAGCAGAAACAGGATAGTGTTTGAAAGCAAATTCTACTACTCAAATTGAGTAGGTACCAAATAAAGTATACTCTAGGATGAATAATGACTGGCTATTTTAAAAGATCTAATGATTGAATATAACAAAAAAGGTGAAATAATCAAGAAACAAGACAATACATTCTGGAAAGTTAAAAGAAATCTAATCATTATGGATAAAAGTAAAAGCTATGAGACTTTCCAGTTGTAAATCGATAATTTAGTAAAAATAAATTTAATATAATAAGGCATTTTAACTGGAAAAGAAGCCTGAAGGTGATTAAATTGTGGAAATTTTGACAGTATTTATCAAAACATTAAAAAGGCTGATACCTTTTACACCAGATATTCCTCACCTAAAGAATCATGGTTATGCTCAGAGATTAAGCTTCAAGCATATTATTTTAAAAGAAAAAAAAAAACAGAACTAATCCAAACGATCAAATAAATTACAGAACATCCAAACAACAGTGTTATTTTAAATACTATAGAAGAACTTTCAGTGACTTGTAAGAGTTTTCAAAATATATTATATACAAATGATCTCATTCTTCTGCCAAGTCGCTCCTCCCTTTCTCCAATCCCACAGATAATGACAAAGACTAACTGATCACAGCATTCTTTCCTTGGACCTGTTATCAGAATTCTCAACACAGCTCTCCGGATATCCAACACTAACCAGAATCGGTACTAGAAATATAACTAGTAAAGTCATGGAGTAAAGGGCTCGGAAAATTCATGAAATAGGTGAAATGTGTCTTTGATTCCTCCTTCTCACCTTATCCTATTAAACAAAAATCAACTAGCCAGGTCTCAAAAACATGAACTAAAAACACTACCTTGCAGGAGAGGAACTCAAGAAGATTGCTGTCTAGTCTCTTATTGGTAGTTAATACTAGTGGTTGGGAAGGTATGTAAGACATAAATTTACCCTCTCTTTTGAGCAGGGAACATTCCTTAGGGTGTACTACTTCTTTAAATTTAGAGTGCATTCTCAATACCAAAATGCTGTTTTCTTCAACTAGGTAAGTTGATTCTAAAGCTCACATGGAAGAATAAACAAGATCACTTTTTAATTTTTAAAGAGAACGCTCTAAAACAGAAAAGCAATGGCAGAGGCTAGTCTATTAGATTTGTTTAGGTGTACTATAAAGCCTCAATAAGTAAAACATTGTCAAGTTGGTCCATGCATAGACAAACCAATGAAACACAGAATGCCCAGAAATAGAATCCAAATATATAGAGGAATGTATTATTTGTCAAAAGGTGGCATCTCAATTCAGTGGGGTTAAATAACAGACTTTTTAGTAAATGACACTAGAACAAATGGAAGCATTGGAACATATGGAAAAAGATACACTGGCTCTACAACTAACACTGTACATCAGGATAAACTCCAAATGGCCCAAAGATTTAAAAATGAAACCCTATAAAAAGTATCAAAGGAAAATCCAGGTGAATTCATTTGTAACTCTTCCACATAACAATGTGGAAGGCCTTTACCATGACTTAACTCCAAAAGCCGTAAAAGTAAAAGACAAGAGAAGAAAAGTAATAACAATACCAGGAGCAAAGACAAATGACAAAGTGGAAAAAAATAAATGCATCTCATAACATAGACAAAAGGTTCATCTTCCTGCTATATGAAGAACTTCCAGAATTAGAGACAAAAAGACCAACAACCAAATAGAAGAAATATAAAATATAAACCTTGCTTAAATATATAAGAAAGACGCAAACTAAGATCACACTTATACACCATTTCTCAACCACCAAATTGGCAAAAATACAAAAATTTGAAAATATACTCTGTTGACAAAGTTGCAGGGAACAAGTCACTCATACAACTGCTGATGGAAATGCAAAATGGCATAACTTCTATGGAAGGAAATCTGGTAACGGCATCCAAAACTATAGTGTTCTCTGAACCAGTAAAATCATTTCTAAGAATCAATCATACAGATATACCTGCACAAGTATAAAATGGCATATGTACAATGTTGTCTACTGAAGCACTGTTTTATAAAATAGTAGGAGATTAAAAAACTTTTGACAATTTGGAATTTTTCTTGATAGAGTGTTAGTAATGGATCCAACTTTCATCTTTTTCAACTGGAACCAGTTGTTAACATGTAATTTATTAAATATTCCATCTTTGGTTAAATAAACTATGGTACATCCATACAATGGAATAATATTTTTGTAAAAATGAATGAGGAAAAGTTCTATATAATAAAACAGAGAGACCTGCAGGACAATTTAAAGTGAAAACAGCAAGGGACAATTTGTATAACTATAAAGCACATGACCTGTTGTGTAAGGACAGGATAAAATAAAAACATTCTTATTTACTTATATTTGCATAAAC
This sequence comes from Cabassous unicinctus, assembly GCA_029593785.1. Classification (NCBI taxonomy): domain Eukaryota; kingdom Metazoa; phylum Chordata; class Mammalia; order Cingulata; family Chlamyphoridae; genus Cabassous; species Cabassous unicinctus. Next base: position 10,425 of record JAQZBX010050473.1, on the reverse strand, counting down.
ACTAGAAAGATAAACAGAAACAAATAAAAATGGTTTCCGGGGGGAGGGAGAAGAGACAAAAGCAATAAAAACTCTTTTGTGATAGTTTTAATTTTTTAATATATGAGTTTATTACCCACTCAAAAAAATATTTAAAAAATTCAGGGGAAATAAGTAAGTAAGTGAAGGGCTGGCTGCTGTATGGGAAAAATAATACAAGTCTATGCTGTCTAATGCATGTGATCATTTAATTAAAATTTTAAATTCTGTTCCTCTGTCAAACTAGCCATATTTCAAGTGCTTAATAGCCACATGTGGCTAGTGGATAGGAAAGTGCAGTTACAGAACATTCCCATCATTGCAAAAAGTTGTTTCAGACAGTGCCAAAGTTGTTAATTAACATTTTACATCCTAGAGAGGGAAGTAAGCCCTATCAAATGAAAAAGACTCTCTCTCTCCCAAATTAGTATAAACCAGAAATAAATACTTACTTTATATACATAATCAGTAAACAAATCAGTCAAGTATTTAAGTGACTAGTAACCAATTAAGTAAGACACAATGATATATTCCATCTGTACCACAAACTAAGAAATAGGTGGAAAACACTGGAAGGGTAAGCCACTTTCTGGATCCTTTTGAATTCATTATAAATATAGCAGGATAAATACATTTTAGTGACAATTTCCCAGTATGGCAACATATAACAATATTCAAAATAGGACTTAAAATGCATTACAAAGTAAAATAGTCATTTATTTTTTTTAAATCCACGAGTCTGGATTATCTGGGCCAAAGTGTCAGTCATTCAACAAATATTTACTGAGTACCTACTATACGTCAGGTACTTGTGGTCAGGCATTAGGGATACTACAGAAAATAAAAGTCTTCCTTTTGAAAGCTTACAGTCCAGTGAAGGAAACATACATTAACAAATATACAAATACATGATACACTGATACTTTGAAATAAAAAGTTAAGTATGCTTAGAGAAATTATAGACACACCAAATTTCATCTTGGGAATCAAAGAAGGCTTCCCTAAGGAAGTAATCTATACACTGAAATCTTGAAAAATTAATAATAGTATTGGGGGGAAAGGGCCTACAAACAGAGGAAACTACTATGCATAAAGATCTCAAAGCAAGAGGAAACTTCTCACAAGAACTGAGAAAAGGTCTGTTAACAAAAACAATGAAACCCTGGTCGGCAGCTCTTAAATACATGCATTGTCAAGCCCTTAACAGTTAAGAGACTTAACAGTTAAGAGTTAAGAGACTCCCAGGGCTGCATATACTTCAAACATTGTTAAACATTGCTCTGATGGCACATAAAATGGACTCCCAACTTCTGGCAAATAAGTTAAATAATAAAAATAATAATAACAACTGGTCCGAATTTATAAGAGAATCTCCTGAAGTAAGAAAATTGTTTTCTTCCTTTCTAGGCTTCATCAAGAGTACACAGATTGAAACGAACTAGGTTTCATGAAATGTAAACCAAAAAGAAACACTTTTTTCCAGGTTGCTCTCCTATCACCTAAATGGCCCCTAAAATAAACAGAGATAGAGAACTTCCTTCTTCTACCTGATGAACAAGCAGTATTACAAAAATGGAGAAAAGATATGGGCCTACTACAAGAAATTCTTGTACTAAAGTTATACAACTCTCTCTTGGAAGTTATTGTACAGCTAGGAAGCCTCTATGCTAAAGAATATGAATGTCCTTAGCTGCAGTTTATACATAGTACTTTACTGCTAACATAAGAAAACAAACCACATATAACATTACCAAATCACTCTTAGTAGCTCTTGTAAGCTCTGAGTTAATTTTTCTATAGTGGTAACGAACTTGATGAAACCACACTACCCTATCTGGCTCCCTAATAATATCAATTTCATCCTGACAAATGTATACAAGGAAGCCAATAAAAACACAAGAATTTATAAAAACAAAAATATTACATGGAAAGCACAAAATAAAATCCCATATTCAAGTTAACTACATAAAAACCTATGTAAGTATACCAACAATAACAAGAAATAACTTTGTGATGGAAATGCTCATTAGAATCTTTTCCCCTTCAAAGTATTTATAATCAAAAAATATTTCTTAAAAATATATTTTCATTTTTACTAAGTGGCAAAGCAAACACTACATTGCATTTGTGTTTAACACATATTAATGAGAAAAGGAATATAGAGCTATTGATCACCTTAAATTAGTAATTGGCATGAATGCTACTATAAATGGAGAACAAGATTTGGCAGTTCAGTAGCAGTGATGACTCAGTCATCTCATCTCACAACCTAGTCATCTGCAAACATTTTGAAAGTCTTCATTTTGAAGACGATATAGTTGGGGTGGGGGGACGCCGCGGGGGAAACAAACAAACAGAAAACATCATCATTGCTTTAACTCAACCCACATGCCTGTTCTTAAGGGTATCCATGGTAGCAGTGATGCAACATGCCTACCTACTTCAATGTGCCTACACAAGTGGGAGAGATGGAAGGTGGATGATGAAAAACATTTCACTTTTAAAGGTGTTTTAGTATAATATGATAAAATTACATCAACTATGTTGTCAGGCTTTAAAAACACATGTAAAGCCATAAAGCCTCCAAAGATCAGAAAAAAAGGAGAAAAATGCAGAGGCAGGGGGAGCGAACATTGTCGTGCTTTAGTTGAAAAGAAAATCAAGAAATTTACTCTTTCTGCTGTAGCTACTGGTTAAATATGTTGAAAGGGTTGGTTTCTAATAATAGAGCAAATTAATTTAGCTCTTTCAAATGTAACCACAAATAATGTTTTAGGCTTTCTAATTTCCAACCTACATCTTTTTCTATTTTTGCTTTAAAAGTTACATAATAAAAATTTATAAAACCTTGAGGATAATGATTACATGCCATTTCTTTTAACTGTAGTAGCTCTCTTTTGCTAAAAAAGGAAAGGGTCAAATTCAAAAATTCTTAAATCTATCAAGGAGGATAGGGCAGAGAGAAAAGACAGATCATTTCAAATAACCTTGCTACAATACCAAAAATAAAAACTAAAATGAATGGCATGATAAAAGGTAAATCACAAGGAGAACCAAACACAGATACAACCATGAAAAGAACTCATAGAGAAACAAACAAAAAAATCCTATTTTCCAGACTTATGTGCCCTTTCAACATTCTTTAAGAATGTTCACTTCTACACAGAAGATTCATTTATAAACAGGAGATGTGACCACATAATGGGCATGGCTGTACCCAATCAAAAACTCCTACTGTGAGAACAGCACTCTGTGTGAGCAAAAAGCAAAAAAGCTAATTTACATCAATTTTCCCACTTTTCCTCTTGTGAAAAATAATTCACCATACAGGAGTAGTAACAGCCGGCTTTCAGAATTTACAAATTTACTTATTTTTCTATTACTGAACATCATAAAATATCTCAACAATTTCATCTAAAAATCACTATGTGGCATCATAGGTACATAGATATAAAAACCAAAATGGTAAATTATTGCATATTTTAAAAACCAATGTATAAATTTAAAATGTAAGTGTCCTAAATCTACAACCTATAATAACACAATTACACAACGTCCACAAACTAGTGCTCAGGAATAAAAGAAGGCAAACTTAGAGATTAAGTGAAGTAAGTAGGCTGCACCTTGAGGACACCAAGCAAAAGACTTGAAGTAATACTTACATAAGTTTGATAATTTTAAATTCAATTCAGCATATTTTCAAAGGCAACACAATCAGAACTTGACTATTTTCCTCTTTAAAAAAAAATTAACTATATTTGCAATAGATGGAAGAGTCCGAAAAATGTTCTCAAAATGAGTTATACTTTAAACTAGCATGGCATGTTGTGACAGAAAATAAAGAAGAGAGAATATATTTGCTAGAAGATTTAAATAATAATCAAGGCCTTTTAAACCCTTGCTGGTAGGAGAAAAGCCTAAATCTCAGGGGTAAAATTATCCATCAACACACTGTCTTTAGCTATTTGAAAAATATTTCAGAATATTACCTTTTCTAAAGGATATAAACTAAGCATCACATGGATTCGAATACATTTTTTCAAATATATAACAATGGTTACACCTTAATTTTAAAATACATTATGAACAAAAGGTCTCACATATTGTCACTAACAATGAAACGTATAAAGTATATATTAGATCTTACCTTTGTGGTTACAATGCACAGGCAATCCATTACTCTACCATTACAATAAATATTTTATACATAAAGCAGTTTATTGCAAAACTATTTTAAGTTTCCTATTTGAACAAAAAATTAAAAATTAAGTTGTGAGATAAAGCCATAGATGAAAAGTTATAACTGTGACAAGATCTCTCCAGGATTCATTCTTAGAGGTAGCAATTTTTCTACTATCTGAAATACAAGAAACCAGAATGTCATGTGCTCTACAATCTTCTTTATGTAATCTGTATCTGAAGAACTTGAAATTATCCCACAAAACACACTGTGGTAGATGTCAGGGTTTATTCCACATGAGTTAACTGCTGCTTCAGATGCTATTTCATTAATCCCTCTTTTCAAGATAGGAGGTTGACAGTCATCTGATGAAATGCTCCACAGAGGTTCCCCCGACATAAATTTAAATCTGCTCTTCCTTGTTTGCTATAGTTTGAATATTCAAAAAAGTATTTTAAAAATCACTAAAACAAAATGCAAGCAAACATTTCTTCCACTAAACCATTTCAGCAACTGCAGCTTGCAAAGTAATGACTTTCTCAGGCAGTAATGAATGGAATATTCCATGTGGTATTTCTGAGAAGGGGAGCAGGAAGAACAAAATGTAATAACTTAAAATACTACCTATTCTCTCTTTACTTAAAAATATATATAACATTTTATTAATGAAGCCAAATTTAAACTTAAGCAACTAAATAAATCTCTTTCACCTAATCACTACCCCCAAAAAATTCAACCCTACAAAAGAGAGTTATAACTGTACCATCTGAAACTCAAGACTTTGTTTTTAACTCAGAAGTAATCTAACTTTGTAAATTCATATCCTGTCCTCAAAATCATTGAGAGTAGAGCTAGACAGGCTAACAGAGGATAAAGAATAGGGATACAACTAGCTTTCAGTCTCATAAGCCTAAGCCACACCTCCCTAAAAAAATGTATAGTAAGGAAGAGTATTACCTGCAATTTCTGTCCACAATGTCACCTTGTAGTCCACAGATATTATGAATGACCTCAAATTCAAACTGGACAGTTCCCACTCACTTTTTTATACCCACTCCTATTCCTAACATTTCAAATATCCATTGGCTGCATCAGCAACTTTTACACTAACCAAGTTTCACTACAAGGTTATGAGAAGGAGTTAATAGATGTGTATCACTTAATACAGTATCTATCACATAGTAAAGATCTTCATTATTATTACTGTATTACTATTATTGCTACGTGTAAGGTGATAGCCTTTTGTTTACAGGCTAAAAAGATATACCTGAGATAGGTCCAGTAGGACTTTACCTAAACAGAAGTCTAATGGGGCTGTTGTAAGGATTAAATGAAATAATACATGTACAGCACTTATCTATATACATCTATATGTAGCTATAAGGTTTAGAGATGAGCAGAAGTAAATTTCATCATAGGCCAACACATTCCTTCCCCCATGCGGAATCAACAGCCTAGAAATTACATACTCAGTTGAAGACCCCCAAGTCCCCTCAATGATCATTTGGTCCCAGTATGAAAAAGTAAAGCCCACTCAAAGCTCATGACTCGTGAAATAAATTTTATCATTTTTTTAGGCAGAATACTGAAAATAATACAGCAATATCTAAGTGTAGACGGGGCATTCCATTTTGTGAGGGAAAATAAAGCAATATGTGAAACCCTTCAGCTGGTTTCTCTCTTATGTGAGTTTTTTATTATATCTAAAATAGTGTAGCCCAGAGAGGGCATCCTTAAATTTGGTAGACCTTATAACAATGGAGGATGAAAATCACTACATCAAGAGTCAGAAATACTGTTTCAGCCAATTAACAGGTTGTATAACTTTTTTCTTTTTGGGGGGTCTCAACATCCCCTTTTACATAATCAAAAACCTGATGGATTCTACGTATAACATTCTTCCACGTTATACGTATAACATTCTTCCACGTATAACATTTGTGTGTTTCAATATCTAAATTTCTTGCACTCTAATCTCTAACAGGGTGTTTCAGTTTGCTGAAAGCTGTTGGGAGCAATATATTAGAAATGGGTTGGCTTTTATAATGGGAATTTATTTAGTTAAAAGCTTACATTTCTAAGGCTGTGATAATGTCCAAACCAAGGCATCATCAGAGATGCTATCTCACCAAAGGTTGGCTATAGGCAATCCTGGACTCCTTCCACATGGCAAGGCACATGGAGGCATCTGCTGCTCCTCCAGGTCTCGCTGCTTCAGCCTTTGGGCTGCTCCCTCTGTAGCTTCCTCTCTCCTGACTTCCTCTCTGAGCTCCTGGGTTCCTTTTCTTCATCTCTGTGGCTTTTTCTCGTGTCTCTGCTTTCAGTGCTCCATTTTTAAAGTATGCCAGCAAGAGGACCAAGACCTACCCTGGGTCATGCCTCACTGATATAATTCAATCAAAGCCCCCTCCCTGTCCCCCCACCCCCTTCCCCGCCAACTGAATCCAATCCAAACAAAGGGTCCCACACCTACAGGAATGGATTAGCTTCAAGAACATGATCTTTTTGGAGATACACAAAATGCTTCCAACTGTCTCAAAGGACAAAACTCAAGACTGTCTCATGTACATTTTATCCCCAGCCCAGCATGTGAGTAGTAGCATGATGAGCAAAATATAACAGGGACTCAAATATTTGTTGACTTCATGAACAGCCTTTCTAATGTTTAAACTAAAGGTGAGTACCAAAGTGAAAACTGCATGAAATGACCCTAAAAATAAGATACCCCCTTATCCTAATAAAAACTACTTTAAAAGCTTTGCAAACTTGAACATAAACTTATAGAAATACAGATGAAATAATCAAATATCTACTTTAAATTTATTTATTTACTTAACAAATACTTAAAAAAATACATATTATTAAAATAATGTATCTGAAAATATTTTATTCCACTTACATTTCAGAAAACAATGTAGTCAAAGTCTTCACATTCATCTTAGATGTTAGGGTCTTCATTTTAAGTATAGCCATATTTTTTAATCATCTAATAATTGTTATTTTAATCATCTAATAATCAACTTGGTTTCTATCTAAGCTGTCTGAGATGCTGCCTTTTTCAAATCCGTGTATTAAGCTATCACCCAACATTTTATCCCAAATCACTGCTATTATCCATATGATATCAATACAATTTTCCTCATTTGTCCTGTATGTATATATTCATAATTTCCACAATGTAATTACTTACTATATTACTTTTTATTTTTAAGATTTATTTTATTTATTTATTTCTCCCCATCCCCTCATTGTTTACACTTGGTTGTGTCTGTTTGTCTTCCTTGTTTCTTTAGGAGGCATCGGGAACTGAACCCAGGACCTCTGATGTGGGAGGAAGGCGCCTAATCGCTTGAGCCACTTCCATTCCCTGCTTTGTTATGTCTCTCGTTATGTTTTCCTTCTTGTGTCTCTTGTTGCGTCATCTTGTTGTGTCAACAAGCCAGCTCGCTGTCTTTAGGAGGCACCAGGAACCAAACCACGGACCTCCCATGTGGTAGGCGGGAGCTCAATCGCTTGAGAACATCCGCTTCCCTACATTACTTTTAAAAGTAATCTTGCAAAAAAGGCTTGCATATAATACCCGATACTTGCAGTTTTAAAAAACATACTCACATACTTATTTAATCTGTGTTAAATTCCAAACAAATTGCATCCTCCAGAAATATCCAAACAGGCACTGACTATGGACATTTCAAGCCAATGTGTTCCCCACAGAAAGTTACTTACTGTTCAAAATAATTTAAAAGCCATCCTGTAATGAGAACAACTTTATAGGGATTCAAATATAAGGCAACTCCCATCTGGGACAGAAAATATTTCACCTAATATTGGGGCACATAAAATAATTAACAATATTTTAGACTACCAAAAGTACCAACAGTGAACCCTAATATAAACTATAGACTACTTTATAGTTAACGTACAGTAGAAATATCATTTCATCAGGTATAAAAAAGGTACCACAATAATGCGGAATGTTAAAAATGGGGGTGAGTGTATGGGAACTGTATTTTCAGCATGATCTTTCTGCAAAACTACAACTTCTCAATATAAAATAAATAAATAAAAAGTAAACGGCAACAACAAAAGAATGTTAAGTATCTCAATAATTGTACATTGATTACATGTTAAAATTATAATATTTTGGGTATAGAGGTTCAAAAATATATACAACTAAAATTTTTTAAAAAGAGGGAACATATGTTGATTTTGAGATATTAATATTGCAGTATGTTTAGACCAACAATATTTCTTAAATTTTATTTTATCATTTCTGAGGCAAAAGCCTAAAGATGGAAGACTGTTTCACCTGCCTGTCTACTCTCTAGCCCCTCAAAGAAAAAGAAACCCCATGGAAGAGGGAAACAGAAGCCATCACTGCTGGCTGATTCTAGTTCTAGGGCACTGAAAGTTCAAGAGGGACTTGGGAGGACTTCTAGGAAGATGGCAGGTTAGAAAGACAAGGGACTCTCTCCCAGAAAAATAGCTAGAGGACAGGCAGAAACAGCCTAGAAAAAAATGTTCTAGGGTTTAGGATAACAGAGGAAGGCTGTAGACTGCTCAGAAAAGAGAGAAGAACAAGAAAAGAACCTCAGCTTTAAGACCCTGAGTAGAAGCTGCAGCTGCACGCACCCCTCCCCCATGCTAGGAGCAGAGAGCTTTGAATTCACCTGCCTCAGGCCAGTGGCTACAGACAGAGGGAGATACAGGGACCCAACTCCCCAGGAGAGAAAGGGATACAGCCTGAGGATGATTCAGCTTTTGGCCCACAAATATGGTCTGCTGTGTCCCAGGAACATTTCCAGGTCGGGTAGGGCCACATCAGTTTGCCCTGGGAGCCCACACAGGTCTAGAGATCCAACCCTCTTAATCTGCCACCCTACTGACCAGACCTAGGTGTTGAGGACACTGAAGGCAGTGAAATTATTTCCTTCAAGGGAAAACAGGGGGATGACTGGCAAACCTTGGAGAACTGTCTCAGAGAAAGTTTGATTTGCGAGGCTTTTAGCCTTCAGGCAGGATCCGGTCCATGTTGCAGTGAATACCCTATGACCAGGCTTTGAGCTGAGTGGGCTGCCAAAGAGTGCCATCTGCTGGCCGACCAAGAAAGTACATGTGAGGAAATTAAAAGTAAATAAGAGAGGCTTTTCCCAGCCTCTATAGCCTCCCTCCCAAAGGCCCTTGGAAGCAAGCCTGCATCACATTACAGGGTCAAGGGCCTAAATTTGATCAATTAACACAGACAATCCTAAAAACCAAGAACAGGTTGAACCAAGAATCAAAGAAGAGCAATAACACAGCGTCCCACTACTAAATTACTACAAAAGAGAGAAATTGAGCATCAAAGCAACTCACCATCATAATCTGATGCCTAGACATCAGCAAAAAATTACAAGCTATACAAAGAAAATAGAAGAAATGGCCCAAGCAAAGGAAAATATGAAAGCCCCAGTTAAGACACAGGATTAGAGACAACTAATCAAGGAAATTTATACAAATTTCCAAAGTCAAATTAATGAATTGAAAGACAATATGGCTAAAGAGATAAAGGACATCAAGAAGACAGTGAGCGCCTCGGCAGAGTTGCAACACCTACTCTCTAGTTCATTGGACTCACCCAGGACAACTAACAAGGAGGTGAGGATTGACGACCACCATACCAAGGAAACAAGAGAGCCTACAACTGCAAGCAAGAGAGTCCTATCTATCGGCTGTATGAGATCTAAGCCGCCTCTCAATTAGAGGTGGAGTGGACATCACCATCCCAGAATCTTCAGGATTGGGGAATCAACTACGGACTAAAGCGGACTTACTGGTATTCTACAACAGACTTGTTGTGATTCTAGCAATAGAAGAAATTAAAGCATTGATGTGGAGGTAGTGGCCACTGGAGGCTCTGGAGGCAGTGGGAGGGAAAGACAGGTGTAATGTGGGGGCTTTTTCAGGACTTAGGAATCATCCTGAATGGCACTGCAATGACAGTGCCATTATATATCTTCCCATAGCCTGCAGAATTGTGTGGGAAAGAGTGTAAACTACAATGTGAACTACAGTCCATGCTCAATGGCAATGCCCCAAGATGCGTTTATCAATTGCAATAAATGTGCCACACTAAAGAAGGATGTTGTTTATGTGGGAGGGCATGGGAGGTGTGGGGGGCAGAGCATATGGGAATCCCTAGAATTTTTGTGTAACATTTGTGTAATTTAAGTATCTTTTAAAAAATT
>JAQZBX010050472.1:0-19637 GCA_029593785.1 Cabassous unicinctus | reverse complement strand
ATGAGACAACTAATCATACTTGTTCAAACAAATCTCCTTAATAAATTCAATGAAAAGTTTAAAGAAATTAAGGATATTAAGAAGACATTGGGTGAGCACAAAGAAGAATTTGAAAGCATATATAAAAAATATAGCAGATCTAACAGACATGAAAGGTGCAATTAATGAAATTTAAAATTCACTAGAGACATATAACAGCGTATTTGAGGAGTCAGTAAAAAGAATTGGTGAGCTTGAAGACATGGTCTCTGAAAGTGAACATACAAAAAGACCAGTGAAGAAAAGAATGGAAAAAAAATGAACAAGATCACAGGGAAGTAAATGACAGTAAAAGGCATACAAGCACACATGTCATGGGTGTCCCAGGAAGTGAATAGAAGGAAAAAGAGGCAGAGGAATATATGAAGAAATAATGGTAGAAAATATCCCAATGCTGTTGAAGGACATAGATATGTGTCTTAGAAGAACAATGTACTCCTATTGGAAAAAAATATGAATAGACCAGCTCTGAGACACATCCAAATCAGAATGTCAATGCCAACAAGAAAGAGAGAATTTTGAGGGCAGCAAGAGTAAAGCAATGCATAATATATAAGGAATACATAATAAGATTAAGTGCCTTTTTCCCATCAGAAACAACAGAGGCAAGAAAGTAGTGGTATGATATATTTAAGATACTGTAAGAAAAAAACTTCCAGCCAAGACTCTTATATCAAGTAAAATTGTCTTTCAAAAATGAGGACAAGTTTAAAATATTCACAGATAAAAACTGAGAGCGTTTATAAAAAAAGAAACAGGCTTGCAGGAAATACTAAATGGTGTGCTACAGTCTGAAAAGAAAAGGCAGGAAGGGGGCCTTGGAAGAGAGTCTAGAAATGAAGATTATATCAGTAAAAGTAACTAAAAGTCTCAAAAGTGTGGTGAAAATAAAATATGATAGATAAAACCCAAAGGTAAAAATGCCTTTAAAGTTATAACATTGAATACAAATGAATTTAACTCCCCAATCAAAAGGCACATACTGGTGGAATGGATAAGAAAATATAAGCCATCTACATGTTGTCTGCAAGAGACTCACCTTAAACCCAAGGATACCAATAGTCTGAAATTGAAAAACTGGAAAAAGATATTCCATGCATGCAGTAACCAAAAAAATAAAAAATAAAAAAGCCAGAGCAGCTATACTTATATCAGATGAAACAGACTTTAAAAGACATTAGTAAGGGACAATCTGAGGAGGAAGTCAGGAAAAAGATTCCATTTCTGGTAACAACTAGAGGAATTGAAAGTTTAGGAATAAACTTAACCAGGGATGTAAGGCACTAGTACTCTGAAAATTGCAATGCATTGTTAAAAGAAATCTAAAAAGGCCTAAATAGTTGGAAGAACAATGCATGCTTATGAATTGGAACACTAAATATCATTAAGATACCAATTCTACCCAAATTGATATACAGATTCAATGCAAGTCTGTTAAAAAAATTCCATCAACATTTTAAAAATAAATGGAAAACACCATATAAAGTGTATTTGGAAAGGTAAGGGGTCCCAGATAGACAGAAATATCTTAAAATGCAAAGGCAAAGTTGGAGGACTCTCATTTCTGGACTTTAAATCATATTACCTAGCTACAGTGATAAAAACAGCATGGTACTGGCATAAGGATAGACACTTAGACCAATGCACCCAAAATGATGGTTCAGAAACAGACCCTCACATCTATGGTCAAGTGATTTTTGACAAGCCTGTCAAACCCACCCAGCTGGGCCAGAGCAGCCCATTCAACAAATGGTGCTGGGAGAACTGGATATCCATAGTGAAAAGAAAGAAAAATGAACCTTATTCACACCTTATACAAAAATTAACTGAAAACGGATCTAAGACCTAAATGAAAAAGCAAGAACCATAAGGATTCTAGAAGAAAATGCAGGAGTTCATCTTGAACATCTGGTGCTAGGTGGTGGATTATTAAAGGAGATAAGAGGAGGGTTGAGAAGGACTACTGATGTTTAATGTATTTAGAGGTTTTAATTAACTTTATTTTAAAAGTGTAGAAATGATTAGAGTTGATGGTAACACATTATAGTGAGTAACAGCTGGTTTATATAGGAATGTTGTTATAAGGGTACTTTATGGATATAAATATCAATTGAAATAAAGCTAGAGAATAATCTAGGAACTGAACAACACAGTGAACCCAGAGTGGATGAGAATTGTGATTGCTAGTACAGATGCGATAGTGTCCTTCTATGAGCTAGAGTGGATATACATCACTATCGCAGGGTGGTGAGAATGTGAAGAAGCATGGGAAAAATACAACTGGAGTGACCTATGGACTGTGGTTAACAGCAATACTGTAGTATTGCTGAATAATATGCCAAAGATGTACTCTATTGATAATGGGGAAGTATGGAAAAATTGTGCCAAATATATGCTATGGACCATGGTTGGTGGTAATAGTCCTATGATATTATCTCGTAATCTCTAACAAATATTCCACCATGGTGTGGTGTGTTGATGAAGGGGTGTTGTATGGGAATTCTCCACATGTGCATGATTGCTTTGTATGTTCACAACTTCTGTAATAAAAAAAATATTTAAAAAATAAGAATAGGCTGGGTGGGGGGAAATACATCAAATGTAAGATAGTTTGGTTTGTAGTAATGTGAGAATGCTCTTTCATCATATGTTAAAAATATTTCACAACAATGCAAGGTATTGGTGGTGGGGTGATGTATGAGAGCTATGTATGATGTTATGCATGTTTGTTTTGTAAGTTCACAAATTTACTAAATAATTATTGCTTATGTAGGTACATATATGTGTGACATACTGAGATTAATTTTTTAAGTAAAAAATTCTGGTGGAATTTTTATTGAGATTGTATTGAATCTGTATATCAATTTATGTAGAATTGACATTTTAGTGCTATTTAGTCTTCAAATCCATAAGCATGGAATGTTCTTCCAATTATTTTATTTCTTTTAAGAACACATTTTAGTTATCTGGATACAAGTGCTTTACATCCTTGGTTAAGTTTATTCCTAAATATTTGATTCTTTTAATCGCTATTGTAAATAGAACATTTTCCCCTGACTTCCTCCTCAGATTGTGCCTTACTAGTGAATACAAACACCACTGATTTTTGCATATTGATCTTGTATTCAGACACTCTACTGAAATAGTTTATTATCTCTAACACCTTTTTTGCAATTTTTTTAGGACTTTCTAGGTACAGATAGGATCATATAATCTGTGAATAGGCAAGGTTTTAGTTCTTCCTTTCCAATTAAGAGGTCTTTTATTTATTTTTCTTACCTGATCACTCTACTTAGAACCTCTAGCACTATAGTGAATAATGGTGATGACAGTGGGCATCCATACTTTTTCCTGATCTCAATGGGAAACCTTTCAGTTTTTCACCATTGAGTACAATGTTAGCTGTGGGTTTTTCATATATGGCCTTAATCATGTTGATAAAGTTTACTCCAATTCCTATCTTTGGTAGTATTTTTATCAAGAAAGGCTGCTGTATTTTGTCAAATGACTTTTTTGCATCCATCGATAGAATCATGATTTTTCTTCTTTTATTTATTAATGTGGTGTATTACATTGGTTTATTTTCTTGTGTTGAACCACCCTTGCATGGCTGATATAAAACCCACTTGATTTTTGTATCAATACTTTTAGGGAAATGGGTCAGTAATTTTCTATTTTGTAATATCTTTATTTGGCTTTGGTATTAGGGTAATATTGATTTCATAAAATGAGTTTGGTACTGTTCTTTCTTGTTCAATTTTTTGGAAGAGCTTGGGTAAGATTGGTATTAAAACTTCTTTGAATGCTTGATAGAAATCACCTATGAACTATCTGACTTTTCAATTTGAGGAGCTGTTTGATGACTGTTTCAATCTCTTTACCTGTGATTGGTTTGTTGAAGTTTTCTATTTCTTTGAGGGTCAGGGTGGGTTGTTCATACATTCCTAAGATTTTTCCATTTAATATACATTGTCAAGTTTGTTGGCATACAGTTGTTAATAGTATCCTCTTATGATCTCTTTTATTTCTGTGAGATCAATAGTAATGGCCCCATTTTCATTTTTTATTTCTTTTATTTGCATTATCTCTAGTTTTTTGTCAGTCTAGCTAAGGGTTTTTGATTTTGTTAATCATCTTGAAGAACCAACTTTTGGTTTTGTTGAGTCTCTCTATTGTTTTTTTCTGAATTCCATTTATTTCTGCTCTGATGTTTGTTATTTCATTCTTTCAACTTGCTTTGGGATCAATTTGCTGATCTTTTTCTAGCTCCTCCACCTGTGTATCTAGGTCATTGATTTTAGCTCTTTATTCTTTTGTAATAAAAGCATTGAGGGCTATAAATTTCCTTCTCAGCATCCCCTTCACTGCATCCCATAGGTTGTGATATGTTGTGTTCTCTTTTACATTTTTCTCAAGATAATTATTGATTGCTCTCAAATTTCTTCTTTGACACACTGATTATTTAACAGTGTGCTCTTTAATCTCCATATATTTGTGACTTTTCTTTTTTATTGCCTCTTGTTGATTTCCAACTTTATTCCATTATGATCAGAAAAGGTGTTTTGTATAATTTTTGTCTTATTGAATTCATTGAGATTTGCTTTATGACCCAACATATGGTCTATCCTGGAGAAAGATCCAGAGTGCTTGAAAAAAAAATGTATATCCAGCTATTTTGGAGTGCAATGTTCTGTATATGTCTATTAGGTTTAGTCTATTTATCATATTAACCAAGCTCTCTCTTTCTTTTTTGATCTTTTGCTCAGATGTCTATATAGCACTGAGAGTGGTGCATTGAAGTGTCCAACTATTATTGTAGAGATATCTATTTCTCCATTTTTGCCAGTGTGGGCCTCATGTATCTTGGGACATCCTGGTTAAGTGCATATACATTTATGATATTGTTATTTCTTCCTGGTGAATTACCCCTTCTTTTCTCTAATAACAGTTTTGCTCTAAAAGTCTATTTCATCCAATATAAGTATAGATGCTGTAGCTTTTTTTTTTTTTTTTTTTTTTTTTTTTTGTTTCTGCATGTGTGGAATATCTTTTTCCAGCCATTCACTGTCAGTATATTGGTATCCTTGGGTCTCAGGTGAGCCTTTTGCAGCCAGCATGCAGATGGCTCATATTTTCTTATCCATTCTGCCAGTTTGTGCCTTTTGATTGGGGAATTAAATCCATTAACATTCCATGCTATGATTGTAAAGGCAGTTCTTTTTTCACCCATTTTTACCTTTAGATTTTATCTGTCATATTTTATTTTCACCACTCTTTTGACACTTTTAATTACCTTTGCTTATATAATCATTTCTAGACTGTTTTCCAAGCCTCTCTCTACTGTCTTTTCTTTTCAGGCTGTAGCACTCCCTTTAGTATTTCTTGCAAACCTGGTCCCTTTGTTATAAACTCTCTCAGTTTCTTTTCATCTGTGAATATTTTAAACTCACCTTCATTTTTGAAAGATAATCTCGCCAGACATAAGATTCTTGGCTGACAGTTTTTCTCTTACAGTACCTTAAATACCATACCACTGCTTTCTTGCCTCCATGGTTTCTGATGTGAAATTGGAACTTTATCTTATGAGGTTTCCCTTATATGTTATGTACTGCTTTTCTCTTCCTGCTTTCATAGTTCTCTCTCTGTCTTTGTCATTTGATATTCTGATTAGTGTTTTGGAGTAGGTTTACTTAGATATTTTCAGATAAGAGTACATTGTGCTTCTTGGACATGCATCTCTACATCCTTCAAGAGGTTTAGGAAATATCACCAATTATTTCTCCAAATATTCCTTCTGCCACTTTTCTCTTCTCCTTTTGGGACAGCCATGCCATGTATGTTTGCATGTCTTTTTCATGATTTAGAGGGTGGGAATGGAGCCACCAAAGCCCAACAGTTCAGCCCATGTAGGTCAAAAGTGCCTGCCATTGCCTGGAGAGGCTCATGAAACACCAGCTTCCTCCTATCTTCTTGGGTGGTGGGGGCAGATCCATAGGTGCCCAACAGTCTGGTCTGTGCAGGCCAAAATTGCCTGCAGTTGTCCAGAAAGTCTGAGGAAACACTAACCACCTCATATCCTGTTGGGGGATTGGTTGGATCCACAGGTATCCACCAGTCCAGGCTGTGCTGGCCAAAATTTCCTACCATTGTCCAGAATGGCTAAGAAACACAGCTCGTTTCCTATTCTACTTTTGGATGGGGATGGAGCTGCAGGTGTCCAACTATTCAGTATGTGTGGGCCAAAAGCACCTACAGATGCCAGAAAGGCTGGGGAAACACTATCCCTCTCTTGTATATTGGGGTTGGGGTGGAGCCAAAGGTGCCCAACAGTCAAGTTCTTGCAGACCAAAAGTACCTGAAGTTGCCCTGAAGGGCTGAGGAAACACCAGCCCCCTCCTATCCTATGGGGGTGGAGGGGTGAGATAGAATTGAAGATGCTCAACTAAACCATTCATGTGGGCTGAAAGAGCCTGCAGTTTCCCAGAGAGGCCAAGGAAACACAAATCTTCTCCTAACCTATTGGGGTGTAGGAGTGAAGCCCCAGGTGTCAGACTATAGTCTGTGCCAGCCAAAAATACCTACAGTTACCTGGAGATGCTGATGCATGTCTCACCAGCTGTTCTATGTAGGAGGTGGAGCTGGAGCCTATGCTAGGGCTGCAATCCAATATGTGTGGAAAAAAATTTGGTCCTTACCTCTTTCCCATGTGGAAAGAGACAGAGTTCAAACTCCAGCTGTTCCCAGGATTATATTTCAGCCACCTGAATTTACAAATCAGTAGCTGAAGTTGTGGCCATCTGTCTCTCTCTCCCCTGTCCCTGGGAAATGGAGCTTCCAACTCCAGCCACAAAACAATTCCCAAGCCTGCTTATACTCCCAGAATAGGATGGGCACCCACCTCCTTGATATGACCTGCAGTTTCCCAGAAAGGCTGGTTCTGGTCCTACCAGCTTCCTCCCTGCAGAAGTGGGGTCATGGCCTAAGCTAGAACTGAAATCCAAGCTGGGTGGAAAGAAGACAGTCCCTACCAGCATTGTGATTCCTGCCCCCACTTCCCATCAAACAGGGTCAGAATTAAAATGGTGGCTACTGGCCTCTTTCTCTCTTGGACAAGTTTAAACTTTAGCTGTTTCTAGGACCACACCCCAGCCAGCCAAATTTACCAACCATCAGCTGAAATTGGTGCCCAACCATTTCCTACCCCATTCCCAGGTAATGGAGCCTCCAACTACAGCTACAGAACAGCTTCCAAGGTGGCCTGCCTCTGCAGCATGGAGTGCCCCACCCACAAATCCTCTCTGCAGATGGGCAGTCTCCTCTTTCCATTCTCTCAAGGATGTTGCAGGATGGTCTTCCTGTCTCCTGGGGCTCCCATACAGGTGTCCCAGATAGCTTTGTGTGATTGCCAACTGTTTTCAGGATGAGCTGACCCCAGAGGTTCTTATTTTGCTGTCATCTTCTCTTTCTTTTTATAAATTTTATTTGAGAAATTGTGTTTACGGATTGATCTTGAATAAAATAGAGGGATCCCATAACCCACCTAATCACCAACACCTTGATTTGGTGTGCAACATTTGTTACAATTGTACTTTTTAAATAATTGTACTGCTTTTAACAGTACATTTGATGAAAAATTATTAAAATAATACTATTAACTTTCATGCATTGCTTACACTAGGTGTATTTTTCCCATATACTCTTTATTAACACCTTGTATTAGTGTCATATATTTCTTATAATTCATGAAAGAACTATTCTTATTCTTCTATTAATTATAATTGATTGTCTACAATAGAGTTCAATATGTTGTTTTATTGTTCAATTTTAACTCTAATTACATATACATCCTAAAGATTCCCCTTTTAACTTCAATCACCTATACAATTTAGTGCTGTCGACTACATCAACAACAATATGTTATCATCACCACATTCCATTTCCAAATCTTTACCATCAGTCCATATAGAAAATCTACACAAGTTAAGCATCACCTCACCAATCTGTAACCCCAATCTATGTCTTGTTAACCTACACTGTGAACTCTAACTCCATGACTTTGCCTATTATGATTAGTTCACAATGGTGAGATCATACAAAATTTGCCCTTTTGTGTCTGGCTTACTTCACTCAACATATGGTCCTCAAGGTTCATGCATATTGTCACATTCATAAGGACTTCATTCTGTTTTATAGGTGAATAATATTCCATCATTTGTATACCCCATTTTGTTTATACATCATCAGTTGATTGACAATTGGGTTGCTTCCTTCTTTTGGAAATTTTGAATAATTTCACAATGAATTTTAGTGAAAATATGCTTGAACCCCTTCTTTGAGTTTTCTGGGTATATAGCTAGAAGCAGGACTGCCAAACAATATGGCAATAGTACACTTAGCTTGCTGAGAAACTGTTAAACAGTCTTCCACAGGAGTGATACCATTTTACACTGCCACCAGGAATGTAAAATATCCCTAGTTCTCTACATCCTCACCAGCACTTGTAGTTTTCTATTTTTTATAGTAGACATTCTAGTGGATGTGAAATGATATCTGATTTTGGTTTTGACTTACATATCCATAATAGCTAGTGAGGTTGAGCATCTTTTAATATGCTTTTAAATTTTTTTGATGACCTCATATGTGGGGAGCTGACACCCAATCACTGAGCTACATCAGCTACCCCCATTTAGTTTTTCCATTTGTTTGTTGTTTGTTGTGTTTTTAGGAGGTACCAGGGATTGAACCCGAGACCTTGTACATGGGAAGTAGGCACTCAACCACTTGAGCTACAGCCACTCCCTTCATGTGTTTTTTAGCTCATTTGCATTTTGGAGAAATTTCTTTTCAATGACAAAGGAGAAATGTCTATTTAAGTCTTTTGCCCATTTTTAAATTGGGTTGCTTGTCTTTTTATTTTTGAAATGTAGTATTTCTTAATGTGATCTGGAAATTAAACCATTATTGGATATATGGTTTCCAAATATTTTCTCACATTGAACAGGTCATCTGTACACATTCTTGAGAAGGTTCTTTGAGGCACAAAAGCTTTAAATTGTGAGAAGGTCTAATTTACCCATTTTTTTCATTCTTTGCTTGTGTTTTGTTTGTAAAGTCTTAAAATCCACAGATCATGAAAATAATTTCCTATCTTTTCTTCTATGAGTTTTATATTATTGGCTATTGTATTTAAGCCTTTGATATATTTTGAGTTAAGTTATGATTGTGTTGTGAGGTAAGAGTCATCTTTCATTCTTTTGCATGTGGGTATCCTGTTCTTCCAGCACCATTTGTTGAAAAGACTTTTCTTTCCCAGTTCAGTGAACTTGGTAGCTTCAGCAAATATCAATATGATCATAGATTTGAGGGTCTATTTCTGAATTCTCAATTTGTTTCCAATGAACACTCTATCTATTTTATGCAATTACCATGTTGTTTTGACCACCATATCTTTGTAATTATTTAAAGCCAGAATAGTGAGTCTTCCAAATTCTTTTTTTCATCTTTTTCAAGATGTTTGTGCCTATTCAGGACACCTAATCCTTCCAAATAAATTTGATAGTTGACTTTTCCATTTCTGTAAAGTAGGCTGAGGAATTTTGTATGGGATTGCATTGAATGTATAAGTTAATTTGGGTAGAATTCACATCTTAATGAAATTTAGTCTCCCAATTCATTAATTTATTTAGGACTTCTTTGATTTATTTTAGCAATGCTTGCAGTTATTTGTATACAAGTTCATTATGCCCTTTGTTAAATTTATTCCTAGAGATTTAATTCTCTTAGTTGTTATTGATTTTAAATTGATTTCCTCTTCAGATTGCTCATTGTTAATGAATAGAAACACTACCAATTTTTGTGTGTTGATCTTTGTCCCAACACCTTGCTGAATACATGCATTCACTCCATTAGTTTAGTTGTGTATGTTTCAGGACTTTCTATCTATATAGGATCATGTGTTTTGGAAATAGTGAAAGTTGTACTTCTTCCTTTCCAATCTGGATGATTTTATTTATTGTTCTTGCCTAAATGCTCCCGATAGTACTTTTAGCACAATGTTGAATAACAATGTTGACAGAGGGCATCCTTGTCCTCTTTCAGATCTTAGAGGGAAAACTTTCAGCCTTCCATCATTAGTACAATGTTAGCTGTGGATTTTTGAATATGTCCCTTATCATGTTGAGGAAGTTTCCTTTTATTCTTATTTTTCTCAGAGTTTTTATCAAGAAAGGATGTTGAATTTTTTTTCAAATGCCTTTTCTGCATCAATCCACATGATCATGTGTTCTTTCTCCTTTGATTTGTTAATGTGGTGTGTTAAATTATTTGGTTACTCATTTGGAACCACACTTGCATAGCTGGGATAAAACCCACTTGATCATGGTGTATAACTCCTTTAATGTGTTGTTGATTTCAATTTACAATTATTTTGTTGAGGATTTGTGCATCTATATTTATTTGACAAAATTGGTCTGTAATTATCTTTTTTATAGTATCTTTATTTGGCTTTGGTATTACAGTGATGGCCTCAGAATAAGTTAGGTAGTGTTCCCTCCAATTCAATTTCTTGGAAGAGTTTAAGCAGGATTGGTAGTAATTCTTCTTGGAATGATTGGAAGCCTTCTGATACTGGGGTGTTCTTTAGCCATATTTGATGATTGATTCAATCTCTTTATTTGTGATTTGTCTGTTGAAGTCTTCCATGTATTCTAGAGTCAGGATAGGTTGTCCATGTGTTTTAAGAAATTGTCCATTTCTTCTATTTTGTTTAAATTTTTGGCCTACAATTGTTCATAGTATCCTCTTATGATCCTTTTTATTTCCAAAGGGTGAGTAGTAATGTCCTTCCTTGCAGTTCTGATTTTATTTATCTGCATCTTCTCTCTTTTTTCTGTATCAACCTAGATTAGGGTTTGTCAATTTTATTGATTTTTCACAAAGAGCCAAATTTTCATTTTATTAATTCACACTTTTTTTTTAAATTTCATTGAAGTATATCATTCATACATAAACATACATAAATAATAAGTGTATAGTAAAAGTTGTGAACTTACAAAACAAACATGCATATAATCATACAGGGTTCCCATACATCACCCCACCAACAACACCTTGCATTGTTTTGAAACATTTGTTACAAATTACGAAAGAATATTGCCAAAATATTACTACTAAGTATAGTCCATGTCTTACATTTGAAGTATTTTCCCCAATTCACCTTATTATTAGTTTTAAATATATTTTTATTACAGAAGCTGTGAACATACAAAACAATCCTGCACATGTGTAGAATTCACCAACACACCACACCATGGTGAAATATTTGGTACAGATTATGAGATAATATCATCAGGCTATTACCATCAACCATGGCTCATATTATACATTTGGCACACTTTTTCCATACTCCCCCACGCCATTTTACACAATACATCTTTGGCATTGGTGTAAGAATATTACAATATTGCTGTTAACCACAGTCCATAGGTCACTCCAATTGTATTTTTCCCATACTTCTCCACATTCCCACCACCCTGCAATAGTGACATACATCTGCTCTAGCTCACAGAAGGACATTTTTGTACCACCAACTACAATATTCATCCAACTCTGGGTTCAATGTATTATTTAGCCCCTAGATTATTCTCCAGCTTTCTTTCAATTGACATTTACATCCCTAGACCACCCTTTGGATAGAGATGATGGTAACACATTATAGTGAGTAGCACCCTATTGTTTTATTTAATTCTTAATTACATTTATTTCTAATTTAATCATTCTTATTTCTTTCCTTCTGCTTGATTTGGGATTAGTTTCCTATTCTTCATCTAGTACTTCCAGGTATGCAGGTCTTTGGTTTTTGCTCTTCTTTTGAAAATTATTTTTTTTATTTTTAAAGAAGCCTAGATTACATAAATGTTACATAAAAAATATAAGGGATTCCCACATTCCCCATCCCCTCTCCTTCCCACACTTTCCCACATGAACAATATCTTTCATTTGTTTGGTAAATTCATTATAATTGATGAAAACATATTGAAACATTGCTACTAACAATGGACAAGAGTCCACACCATAGTTTACAGTCTGTCCCACACAATTCCAAAAGTTATGATAAATTATAAAATAACCTTCCTTTATCCATCATTGCAATGTCATGCAAGACAAATCCAATGTCCTGAAAATGCCCCCATATTACACCTATTCTTCCCTCTTCCATCCTTCAGAACCTCTGTCTTTATATCAATGATGAGAGTTCTTCCATTGCGAGAATAATAATGTCTATAGTAGAATAGTAGAATATTAATAAGTCTATCTTTAGTTCATTGTTCATTTTAGGATGGTGATGCAATTGAGATGGAGATTAGACCACATGGGTCAGATGGATGCAACTATCTCGCTTACAGTTGCAGACTTTCTCTGTTCCCTGGGATGGTCATTATTCATCATCATCTCCATGTTAGTTGTCCTGGGTGAGTCCAATGAACTTGAGAGTAAGTGTTGTAACTCTATTGAGATTCAGGGCCCAGCTAGCACATGGACAGCCCAAAGATCTAAGTCTCTTGGATGTACACCTACCAACTCCAGTACTAATTATAAGTTCAAATATAATGGGGCAGAAGAGCCATGTGTAGGGAACCCACAGCTGAATCCAACTCTGTCACACTCGGGAGCATAAATTTCAATGTAAGGCCCACTGATGGGGTGCCACAAAATAACTGAAGGAATATTGAATTCCCATCCTCAGAGTTCTGCTACAATCTCTAATAGGGCAGCAATAATCTCCCAAGGGCACAGGCACTGCCTAGGAAAGGAAGAAAGACCATTATGGCAGGCCCTTGATATTGATGATTGTACTTATGAAACTTTTCTTCTGAAAT
The DNA here is from genome assembly GCA_029593785.1 of Cabassous unicinctus. Classification (NCBI taxonomy): domain Eukaryota; kingdom Metazoa; phylum Chordata; class Mammalia; order Cingulata; family Chlamyphoridae; genus Cabassous; species Cabassous unicinctus. The sequence goes on along the minus strand of JAQZBX010050472.1, from coordinate 6,720 downwards.
TGAAATTTGGCTGAGTATTACATATTGCTTAAGAGTTATCTCTTGAAAGCCTCCTTGTTACTCAAATGTGGCCTCTTTCTAAGCCAAATTCAGCATATAAATGCAATATTTTCCCCCCAGTGTGGGACATGTCTCTCAGTGATGAGCCTCCCTGGAAGCAAGCAATGCATCTGGAAAAAGATCTTGACTAAAAGGGGGCAAAGGTAAATACAAATGAGTTTTTATGGCTAAGAGATTTCAAACTGAGTCAGGAGGTCATTCCAGAGGTCATGCTTATGCAAGTCTCAGCAGGATCTCATTGACTGCCACAGTAAACAGTGTCTCAAATAGCTGGACTCCTGAGGGCTCTAGAGACATCCAGAAACCATAAGCAGGGCAGACAGCTCTTTCTTCTTTTTTATGTAAGTTTTTAGGGCTATAAACTTCCTCTCAGCAAGGCCTTTCCTGCATCAAATAAGTTTTTATATGTTGTGTTCTTCATTTCCATCATCTCATGATATTAAATTTCTCTTGCAATATTTTTTACACACTGATTGTGTAAGAGTGTATTGTTTATTTTCCATATATTTTAAAATTTTCTAGTTCTGCACCTCATATTGATTTCCAGTTTTAATCTGTTATGATCAGAGACAGTGTTTTGTATAATGTTAACTTTTATAAAGTTTGAGACTTCTTTTGTGACACAACATGTGGTCTATGCTGGAGAATGATCCATTCACACTTATGAAGTGCATATATCCTGATGTTTTGGAGTGCAATGTTCTAATATGCCTGTTAGGTCCAGTTCATTCATCGCATTATTCATGCTTTCTGTTTCCTTATTGATCCTCTGTCTAGATAATCTATTTAAGTGATTTGAGTGGTTCATTGAGGTCTCCAATCATTATTATGGTGATGTCTATTTCTTCCTTAAATTTTGGCAATGTTTTTCTCATGTATTTTGGGAAGCAAAATATGTGTCATTTTTTATCTGTCTTATTTCACTCAAAATGATGTCTTCCAGGTTCATCCATATTGTTGCATGTTTAAGGACTTCATTCCATTTTTATATCTGGATAATATTTCACTGTATGTATATACTATATTTGTTTATTTATTCCTCTGTTGATGGATACCTGGGTGGCTTCAATATTTTGGCAATTGTTAATAACGTTACTGTGAACATGAATATGCAAATATAAGTTTGAAATACTGCTTTCAGTTGTTTTTGGTATACATCTGGTAGTGGAATTACAAGGTCACTTGGTATTTTCTTTGAAATCTGCAAAGAATCTTCCATAGCAGTGGCACCATTTTGTATTTCCAGCAGCAATGAATGACTGCTACTATGTCTCCACATCATCTCCAGCACTTGCAGTTTTCTTTGTGAGTGTTTTTCAATATTGTCCATTCTGTAGGACATGAAATTATGTCCCATTATAATTTTGATCTGTATTTCCATAATAGCTAGTGATGTTGAGCATCTTTTCATGTGTTTTTGGACATTTGTATTTATTCATTGGAAAAATGTCTGTTCAATCTTTTGCTCATTTTTAATTGTTTTTTTTCCCCATCTTTTTAACATTGAGTTGTATGATCTCTTTATATAGCATGGAGATCAAACCCTTATTTCATATGTGGTGTCTGAAAATTTTCTCCCATTGAGTAGGCTGCATTTCACCTTTTAAACAAAGTCATTTGAAACATAATTTTTTTTTTTTACTTTGAGAAAGTCCCCATTGTCTATATTTTCTTTCATTACCTGTGCTTTGGGTGTAAGAAATAAACTACCACCTACCAAAAGATCTTAAAGATGTTTGTAACATTTTCTTCTGTTTTTGTGGTTTTTACTTTTATATTTAGGTCCTTGATCCATTTTGAGTTAATTTTTGTGTAACGTGTGAGATAGAGATCCTTTTTCTTTAGGTATGGATTTCCAATTCTACCAGCACTATTTATTGAATAGACTGTTTTGATCCAGCTGGGTGGGTTTGATAGCCTTGTCAAAAATCACTTGACCATAGATGTGAGGGTCCATTTTTGAATTCTCAATTTGATTCCATTTGTCAATATGTTAATCTTTATGCCTGTGCCATGCTGTTTTTAACTGTAGCTATATAATATGTTTTAAACTCAGGAAGTGAGAGTCCTCATACTTCCTTCTTTTTAAAGATATTTTTGGCTATGTGGGACCCCTTACGTTTCTAAATTAATTTGGTAATTGGCTTTTCCATTTCTGCAAAAAAGGCTGTTGTAATTTTCATTTGGAGTACATTGAATCTGCAAATACCAGTTTGGTTAGAATTGATATCTTAATGATATTAAGTCTTCTAATTAATGAACATGGTATGTCCTTTGAATTATTTAGGTGTCCTTAGGTTTCTTTCAGCAATGGTGTGTAGTTTTCTGAATGCAGGTCCTTAAATCCTTGGTTAAGTTGATTAATAAATATTTTATTTTTTAAATCACTATTGTAAATGAGTATTTTCCTGACTTCCTCCTCAGATTGTTCATTAGTAGTGTATAGCAATTCTACAAGTTTTTCCATATTAATTTTGTATCCTGCCACTTTGCTGAACTCATCTATTATTTCTAGAAACTTTGTTGTGGATTCTTTGAGATTTTCTAAGTATAAAATCATATCAGCAAATAGGAAAGGTTTTACTTCTTTTTTTCTTATTTGGATGAATTTTATTTCTTTTTCTTTCTAATTACGCTAGCTAGAACTTCTAGCACAATATTAAATAACAGTGGTGACAGTGGTCATCCTTGTCTTGTCCCAGATCTCAGAAGGAAAGCTTTCAGTCTTTCACTATTGAGTATGATGTTAGCTGTGAGATTTTCATATATGCACTTCACCATCTTGAGAAAGTTTCTTCTATTCCTATCTTTCAGAATATTTTTTATCAAGAAAGGATGCTGTATTTTATCAAATGCATTTCTAAATCAATTTAGATTATCATGTGACTTTTCTTATTCAATTTATTAATGTGACATATTACATTAATTGATTTTCTTGAGTTGAAACACCCTTGCACACCAAGACTAAAGCCCACTTTATTGATCATGGTATATAGTTCTTTTGTTTTGTTTTTTCACTTAAAAATTTATTGAAATATATCATTCATACATGAATACACATAGGCAATAAGTGTATAGTAAAGTGAACTTACAAAACAAACATGCATAGCATCATACAGGTCTCCTATACATCACTCCACCACTAAATCCTTGCATTGTTTTGAAACATTTGTTACAAATTATGTAAGAGATCTTCAAAATATTCCTACTAACTATAGTTTATATCTCACATTTGTTGTATTTTTCCTCCAAAACACCCTATTAATAACACCCTGCATTAGTATTTTATATTTGTTATGGTTCATGAAAGAATGTTCTCATATTTGTTCTATTAACCACAATTTGTCTTCCACCACAGTATTCAATGTCTTACACAGTCCCATGCCTTGTACAATCCATTCAAAGGGTACATTGTTGCTCTCATTTTTATCACAGAGATGTGCTGTCAAGTCCATCAATTTTTGAACATTTTCACTTTTCTAAAGGAAAAAAATCCCATTCCCCCATTGTTGACACTTAGAGTTGATATATCCTCTTTGCCATTGCTGCAGAAATATTACAATATTTCAGTTAACTATCACCCATAAGCTACTTTCATTGTATTTTCCCATGTATGACCATATTCTTTACACTTTGTAAAAGAAGAACATTTCTATATTTATACTATTAACCACAGTCTCCAAGTGATATAAAACCCACTTGATAATGGTGTATAATTCTTTTAATGAGCTTTTGGGTTTGGTCAGCAAGAGTTTTGTAGAAAATTTTTTTCAACTATCTTCATTAGAGAAATTGGTCTTTAATTTTCTTTTTTCAGGGGAGGAGGCAAGATGGTGCCTCACTATCTCTCTTTCACAAAAGACAGTTCAGTGGGGACAAGATCTTTCCTGAGTGAGCTGTCCTGGTAGCCCATGGAGCAGGATACTTGAGGGTATCAAACGAGGGAGCTGGACAGGGAGATAGATTGCTCAAGATAAAACCATGAGATTTTAACCCCATGGCTGGAAACCATGGATGGTTAAGCCCCACCCTCAGGGCAAAGGGCCAGGGTGAGCTGAGACCCCAGCTGGCCACCCAGCAAGAAGGAGCATTCTCTGACAGTGGGAGGGTTCTGGCAACGGTTGGAGAGGGGTTTCCTTTCTGTGGGTTTGGTTGCCTGGAACCCGTTTGAGCTTTGAGAAGCACAACAACTGGCTTGACGTGGCACCAGGCAGAGGGGAGAGGTGAACCTGCTGAGGAAGTCTGAATTACCTAACCACCCTGGGATAGAGAAACTTGGCCTGTGAAAGGGTAGAGTCAGGCAATTGACCAGTTCTGTGCTAAAAACTATCAAAATTTCAACTCCTCTAAGGAAACCACGCAGTAGGAAGCACTTAATAAGTTTCTAAGAGCCTATTTAGAGGCCTCTGGGAGGAGTGGGTGGTCTAGAAGAGGGTGAGAATTATTACTGTGTGGTGAATTCAGTCACCAGGGTCCCCTTTGAATTTCAAAATGGATCTCAACCTGAACAGGAGAGGGGAGGGATATCTGCTCACACAGCCTGTTGAATCCTGCTGCCCTAGGAGAGTCAAACCTCCCTGAAAGAAAGTGACTGGATAGCTTTCTGAAGAGTTAACTGACCCATTGAGAAAGTTTAGCTCAGTGGAGGAGTTTCTGCTGTCAATATATGAGTCCTTGGTTCTATTCCCAGCTACCCATAGAGTAGTAGTCCTCTGGGATAACAAACATCCAGCTGGTACTTTAGGAAAGGGAAAACATAGACATTACTTCTGTATTAACATCTCTTGGGCTCCTTATTTTTCCTAAAAAAAAAAAAAGGTTACTTTAAAAAAAATTAAAGTAGTGCATTCGCTAAAACCCACATCAAAACCTGCATAGAGAAGACTGAAGGGTAATTGACTGATGAACACCGGTAACTTGAGATGCTCCACAGGGCCCTAAGAATGAATGCTGTCATACCTTAGGTTTGTTTGAATGCTTGCTTGTGTGTTTGTTTGTTTGTTTTTGTTTCTTGTTTTCTTTTTCTCTTTCTTTCACTGTCTTTTTTTTTTAATTAGGTGCTGCTGGCTTGTTTCTTCTTTGCTGTGCTTCTTCTTCCTTGACTTCCCTTTTTCTGTGTATACTGATTTTGTCTACCAACACTATCTCTTTTCTTTCCTTCATCTTTCTAACTAATGTTTTCTGTTGAGGTTCTCGCAGTCCACCTTTCTTTATCTAGTCTTCAATTTTTCTGGTTTCTATTTCTACCTTGTATAATTTGTTTTCCTTTTTTATTAACTTTTACTTTTTGTCTTTTCTTTTTTCTTTCTCTCTTTCCACATCACTTTTGTCTTTTAATCATTCTATATATTTTTCTCTATTCCATTTCCCATTTCATTGTAGGTACTCCACTTTTTTTATTCCTATTATTCTACACTGCTTACATGAGTTAAATATTCATTTCATTAAGTCTTATACACTCCCTCTTCTAAATTTTACTATTATTATTACTGTTATCCTCTTTCTTTTCTTGCCCCTTCTGCTTTCTCTGCCCCTATCTTTTTCCTTAAAGGGAACATAGAAAACAGCAAGGAAAAGAACAAGATGAATAAAGTGTCAAAGAGAAAACTTAACACCCACACAAAACCAGCAGCTAAATAAAATTCTAGAGTAGAGAGAGAAGCTAACCAACTGAATAAACCCATCAAGATAAAAAGATGACCAGAAGGCAACAAAAAGTTACAAAACATACTAAGAAAAAGGAAGACATGGCCCAGTGCAAAGAACAAACAAAAAACCAGGAAGAGATGCAGAACATTGAAAAACTAACCAAGCTGTCCAAACAAATATCATGGACCAACTTAATGAAGAGAAGGAAGATATTAAGGATATTAAAAAGACACTGAAAGATAGGTTAATGAGGGAGAGAAAGAGAAGAGTAGGTTGTGAACCATTACCCATATGGACATAATCTGTGGTAAATGGATAGAGTATAGTTGCATATTGAAGGATAGGACAGATGGGTAGTGATATTACTGGGTTTGGTGATGCAGGGTTGACAGGTGGGTAGATTAGGAAGGGCAGGTTAGAATACCCAGGGCATGTAACTTTGAATCTTGTCATTCCATGAGTCAAGACAGGGAAGAGTCATATGACCCAGGAGGATGGGGAGGAAGGAACAGAAAAGATCAAATGGGGTATTTAGTGGTCATAGGAAATGTTTTTCATTACCTTACAGTAATGGACACAGGACAAAAATTATTAAACTGTACCATCTAAATGGTAAACTATACTGTAAACCATTTACAATGTTTAGTTGCTATATTTCACTATCTATATAACCGTTATAACAATGCTAACATTCATAAAATTTTAAAAAAGGTTTTAATATGGGGTGGGGAAGGGGGAGGGAGGTTGGGTATGTGGGAATCTCTAGTATTCTATGTGTGACTTTGCTGTGACCTAAAACTTCTTTGAAAATTAAATGAAAATTTGGGAGACACTGGTGAATGAGAGGTGGAAGGTGTCACAGTACATTGGACATCCAATAATGCAGGGATAAAAGGAAAAAAAATAATTTTTTAAAAAAGGAATTTTTTCCCATTTTTTGAGTGTCCCAATCCACTAATTATATTTTATTTTTAGTTTTATTTTTCTGAGTTTCCTTGTATTTTATCTCTT
>JAQZBX010050471.1:0-19649 GCA_029593785.1 Cabassous unicinctus | reverse complement strand
AGTGGGGAACTGGGAGCTTTGGCATATTAAAAGCAATGGTTTGAAAACCATTGTAAGTGAAAACAAGTGCATAGCTTCCAATGTAATGAGTATATTGCTTAGTTTTGAAAACTGAAGAAACCAGTGTTTTGCATTAATATTAGGTAAAAGCAGTGTTTTTACATTGATAATACATGAAAGCAAATGCATAGCAGCCAAACAAACAAGTATCTTACTTAAATTTCAAAGTTGAATTAACTGCTGCATTCACATCCTCTTAAGGGAAACCAGTGTTTTGAAGATGAATTTAAATGGAAACACAGGCAAAGCAGCAAATAAAAGACAAATCTTACTTAGTTATATAAATTGAAGAAACCACTGCATTGGCTTAGCCTTATGTAAACCCTAAATGATGACATGTGAGTGAAAGCAAAGGCATAGCAGCCAAACAAGAATCTTTCTTAACTTTCAAACTTGAACTAACTATTGCATGCACAGAGAGGTGTAACCAGTGTCTTGAGTTTGATTGTAAATGAATACACATGCAAATCAGCCAATGAAATAAATTTCTTTTTTGTTTTCCTAAAGGAAAAAACTCAATGCATTCAGCCAGCTTAAGGGAAAAGCAGTGATTTCAAGTTCACTGTAATTGAAAACACATGTATACCATTTTAAGAAACAAAGTCTTACTTAGATTTCCAAAGTGAGGAAACGGCAGCTTTGGCAAAGTAAAAGCAGTGTTTTGACACTTATTGTAAGTGAAAACAAGTGAATAGCTGCCAATGTAATGATTATATTGCTTAGTTTTGAAAACTGAAGAAACCAGTGTTTTGACATAATATTAGTTAAAAGCAGTGTTTTTACATTGATAATGAATGAAAGCAATCGCAAAGCAGCCAAGCAAACAAGTAGCATTTTTAAATTTCAAAGTTGAATTAACTACTGCATTCACATCCTGTTATGGGAAACCAATGTTTTGAAGATGAATTTAAATGAAAACACAGACACAGCAGCAAATAAAAAAACAAATCTTATTTAGTATAATAAAGTGAAGAAACCACTGCCTTGGCTGAGCTTTAGGTAAAATCCTTGTGTTGACATGAGTGTGAAAGCAAGAACGTAGCAGTCAAACACACAAGAGTCTTACTTACCTTTCAAACTTGAAGAAACTACTGCATTCTCTGAGAGGTGATACCAGTATCTTGAAACTGATTTTAAGTGAATACACATGCAAATCCGCTAATGAAACAAGATTCCTTTTTGGATTCTGAAGCAAAGATGTCACTGTATTCAACCAGCGTCCAGGAAAAGCAACGTTTTCAAGTAGATTGTAACTGAAAACACATACCCAGCAGTGTAAAAAACAAGAAGCTTACTTAGGTTTCAAAAGTGAGGAACTGGTAACATTGGTAGAGAAAAAGGAGTGGTTGGTCATTCGTTGTAACTGATACCAAGTGAATAGCAGTCAATGTAAGGAGTATGTTGCTAAGTTTTGAAAACTGAAGAAACCAGTGTTTTGGCATAGCATTAGTTTACAGCAGTGTTTTTACCTTGATAATGAGTGAAAGCAAGCACAGAGCAGCCAAATAAATAAGTGTCTTACTTAACTTAATAGTTGAATTAACTGCTGCATTCACAGCCTGTGAGGTAAAACCAGTGTTTTGAACATGAATTTAAATGAAAACACAGGCATAGCATCAAATAAAACACAAATATTATTGAGTTTTGTAAGGTGAAGAAACACCTGCATTGGCTTAGCCTTGGGTAAAAGCTGTGTGTTGACAAGTGAGTGAAAGTAAGGGTATAGCAGCCAAACAAACAAGATACTTACTTAATTTTCAAACTTGAAGTAACTACTGCACTCACAGAAAGTTAGGTGAAATGAGTGTCTTGAAGATGATTGTAAATGAATACACATGAAATCAGCCAATGAAAGAAGTTACTTTTTTGTTTTCTAAAGCAAAGAACTCAATGGATTCCGCCAACGTTAGGGAAAAGCAGTGTTTTCAAGTTGATTGTGATTGAAAACACATGTATACCATTCTAAGAAACAAGAATCTTACTTAGGTTTCCAAAGTGAGTTAATGGCAGCTTTGGCATAGTCAAAGAATTGTTTTCACATTCATTTTAAGTGAAAACAAGTGCATAGCTGCCAATGTAATGAGTATATTGCTTAGTTTCTAAAATTGAAGAAACAAGTGTTTGGCAAAATATTATGCAAAAAGACTGTTTTTACATGCACATGCAAATCAGTCAATGGATCATGGTTTTTTTTTTGTTTGGTTTTCTAAGGCAAAGAACTCAATGCATTCAGCAAATGTTACAGAAAAGCAGTGCTTTCAATTTTATTGTATTTGAAAACACATAGTTAGCAATGTAAGAAACAAGAATCATGCTTAGGTTTCAAAATGAGGACCTGGCAGTATTGGCAGAATAAAAGCATTTGTAGGTCATTCGTTGTAAGTGATAACAAGTGAATAGCTAACAATGTAAGGAGTTTATTGCTTGGTTTGGAAAACTGAAGTACTAGTGCTTTGGCATAGCATTAGTTAAAAGTAGTGATTTTACATTTATAATGAGTGAAAGCAAGCACACAGCAGCGAAACCAATAAGTATCTTACTTAACTTTGAAAGTTGAATTCACTGCCACATTCACAGCATGTTTTGGGAAACAAGTGTTTTGAAGATGAATTTAAATGATAACACAGGCATTGGGAGCAAATGAAAGACAAAACTTATTTAGGAGTGTAAAGGGAAGAAACAACTGCATTGGCATAGAATTAGGAAAAATCCGTGTGTTGACATGTGAATGAAAGCAAGGGCATAGCACCCAAACAAACAAGAATCTAACTTACCTTTCTACTTGAAGAAATTCCTGCATTCACAGAGCGATAGGTGAAACCAGTTCTTGAAATTGATCATAAGTGAATACACATCCGAAACAGCAAATGAAATAATTTTACTTTTTCTTTTTCTGAAGCAAAGACTTCCCTGCATTTAACCAGCATTCATGAAAAGAACTGTTTTCAAGTTGATTGCAATTGAAAATACATGCTTAGCAGTGTAAGAAACAAGAATCTTTCTTAGGATTCAAATTTAGGAACCGGCAGTTTTGGCAGAATAAAAGCAGTGCTTGGTCATTTGTTGTAAGTGATAACAAGTGAATAGCTGCCAATGAAAGAAGTATATTGCTAAGTTTTGAAAACTGAAGAAACCAGTGCTTTGCCATAGCATTAGGTAAAAGCAGTGTTTTTACATTGATAATGAGTGAAAGCAAGTGCACAGCAGCCAAAAAAATAAGGATGTTACTTAACTTTCAAAGTTGAATAAACTGTTGAATTCACAGCCTGTTAGGTGAAACCAGCGATTTGAACATGAATTTAAATGAAAACACAGGAAAGCATAAAAAAAAAAACATATCACATTTAGTTTTGTAAAGTGAAGAAACGATTGCATTGGTTTATCCGTAGGTAAATGCTGTATGTCGACATGTGATTGAAAGCAGGTGTATAGCAGCTGAAAAATCAATACACTTACTTACATTTCAAACTTGAAGTAACTACAGCATTCACAGAGAGTTAAGTGAAACCAGTGTCTTGAAGTTGATTGTAAAGGAATGCCTATGCAAATCAGCCACTGAAATAATTTTCTTTTTTCATTTTCAAATGCAAAAGACTCAATGCATTCAGGCAACGTTAGGGAAAAGCAGTGTTTTCAAGTTCATTGTAATTGAAAACACATGCTTAGCAGTGTAAGAAAAAAGACCCTTACTTAGGTTTCTAACTGATATATCAACTGGCAGCTTTGGCAGTTGTATTCCATTAAAATCAATGAAGTTGATATGGAATATTGCTTGGTTTTGAAAACTGAAGAAACCAGTGTTTTGGCATGGCATTAGGTAAAAGCAGTGTTTTTCCATTGATAATGAGTGAAAGCAAGCACACAGCAGCCAAACAAATAAGTAACTTACTTAAATTTCAAAGTTGAAGCAAGTGCTGCATTCAGAGCCTGTAATGGGAAACCAGTGTATTGAAGATGAATTAAAGTGAAAACACAGGAATAACAGCAAGCAAAAAAAATCTTATTTAGGATTGTAAAGTGAAGGAACCAATGCATTTTCTTAGCTTTAGGTAAAATCTGTGTGTAGACATGTGTGTGAAAGCAAGGGCATAGCAACCAAACAAACAAGAATCTTACTTCCCTTTCAAACTTGAAGTAAATACTGCATTCACAGAGTGTTAGGTGAAACCAGTGCCTTGTAAATGATTTTTAGGGAATACAAATGCATCAGGCAATGAAACTAGAATCCTTTTTTGCTGTCTCTAGCAAAGAACTCACTGCATTCAAACAGTGTTCAGGAGAAGCAGTGTTTTCAAGTTGATTGTAATTGAAAACACATGCTTAGCAGTGTAAGAAACAGGAATCTTACTTAGGTTTCCAAAGTGAGGAACCGGCAGATTTGGCAGAGTAAAGCAGTGGTTGTTCATTCATTGTAAGTGATAACAATTGAATGGCTGCCAATGAAAGGAGTATACTGCTTAGTTTTGAAAACTGAAGAAACCATTGTTTTGGCATAGTATTAGGTATAAGCACTGTTTTTTCCAAATATAATGAAAGAAAGCAAGTGCATACCATCCAAAAAACAAGTATCTTACTTAACATTCAAAGTTGAATTAAGTGCTGCATTCACAGCCTGTTATGGGAAATCAGTGGTTTGAAGATGAATTTAAATGAAAACACAGGCATAATGGTAAATACAAGACTAATCTTATTTAGTATTGTAAAGTGAAGAATCCATTGACTTGGCTCAGGCTTAGGTAAAAGCTGTGTGTTGACATGTGAGTGAAAGCAAAGGCAAAGCAGCCAAACAAACAAGAATCTTCCTTAATTAAAAACTTGAAGTAACTTCTGTATTCACAGAGAGTTTGTTGAAACCAGTGTCTTGAAGTTGATTGAAAATGAATACACATGCAAATCAGCCAATGGAACAAGTTTCTTTTTTGGTTTCTAAAGTAAAGAACTCAATGCATTCAGCCAACATCAGGGAAAAGCAGTGTTTTCTAGTTGATTGAAATTGAAAACACATGATTAGCAGTGTACACAACAAGACTCTTACTTAGGTTTCAAAAGTGAGGAACTGGAAGCTTTGGCAGAGTAAAAGCCATGGTTGTTCATTCGCTGAAAGTGATAAAAAGTGAATAGCTACCAAGGTAAAGAGTATATTGCATTGTTTTGAAAACTGAAGAAACCAGTGTTTTGGCATAGCATTAGGTAAAGACATTGTTTTTACATTGATAATGAGTGAAAGCAAGCGCACGGTCGCCAATCAAATAAGTATCTTACTTAACTATCAAACTTGAATTAACTGCTGCATTCACAGCCTGTTACGTGAAACCAGTGTTTTGAACATGATTTTAAATGAAAACACAGGCATGGCATCAAATAAAACACAAATCTTATTTAGTTTTGTAAAGTGAAGAAACCACTGCATTGGCTTAGCCTTAGGTAAAAGCTATGTGATGACATGTGAGTGAAAGCAAGGGCATATCAGCAAAACAAGAATCTTACTTACATTTCCAACTTGAAGTATCTACTGAAATCACAGAGAGGTGAAACCAGTGTCTTGAAGTTGATTGTGAATGAATACACATGCAAATCAGCCAATGAAACAAGTTTCTTTTTTGGATTTTTAAAGCAAAAATTCAATGCATTCAGCCAACGTTAGGGAAAAGCAGTGTTTTCAAGTACATTTTAATTGAAAACGCATGTATAGAATTGTAAGAAAAAAAAATCTTATCTAGATTTCCAAAGTGAAGAAATGGCAGCTTTGGCATAGTAAAGTAGTATTTTAACATTAATTGTTAAGTGAAAACAAGTGCATAGCTGCCAATGTAAGGAGTATATGGCTTAGTTTTGAAAACAGAAGAAATCAGTGTTTTGTCCTAATATTAGGCAAAAGAAGTGTTTTTACATTGATAATGAGTGAAAGTATGAGCATAGCAGGCAAACAAGTATTTTACTTAATTTTCAAAGTGGAATTAACTGCTGCATTCACAGACTGTTAAGGGAAACCAGAGTTTTGAATATGAATTTAAGTGAAAACACAGGCATAGCAGCAAATAAAAGACAAAGCTTATTCAGGATGTAAAGCGAAGAAACCACTGCATTGGCGTAGAATTAGGGAAAATCCCTGTGTTGACATGTTAGTGAAACCAAGGGCTTAGCGCCAAACAAACAAGAATCTTACTTACCTTTCAAAATTGAAATAACTACTGCACTCACAGACAGTTAGGTGATACCAGTGTCTTGAAATTGATTGTAAATGAATACACTTGCAAAGCAGTCAATGAAACAATTTTCTTTTTGGTTTTCTGAAGAAAAGTACTCCCTGCATTCAGCCAGCGTTAGGGAAAAGCAGTATTTTCAAGTTGATTGTATTTGAAGACGCATGCTTAGCAATGCAAGAAACAAGAATCTAACTTATGTTTCAAAAGTGAGGAACCGGCATCCTTGGCCAAGTAAAAGCAGTATTTGGGCATTCAATGTTAGTGATAACCAGTGAAAAGCTGCCAATGTAAGGAGTATATTGCTTAGTTTTGAAAACTGTAGAAAGCAGTGTTTTGGCATTGCATTAGGTAAAAGCAGTGTTTTTACATTGATAAAGAATGAAAGCAAGTGCACAGCTGACAAACAAATAGGTATCTTACATAACTTTAAAGGTGAAGTAACTGCTGCATTCACAGCCTTTTAGTTGAATCCAGTGATTTGAACAAGAATTTAAGTGGAAACACGAGTATAGCATCAAATAAAACACCAACCTTATTTAGTTCTGTAAAGTGAAGAAACCACTGCTTAGGCTTAGCCTTAGGTAAAAGCTGTTTGTTTATATGTTGATAAATGTAAGGGCATAGCAGCCAAACAAACAAGAATCTTACTTACCTTTCAAACTTGAAGTAACTACTGTTTTCACAGAGAGATAGGTTAAACCAGTGCCTTGAAATTGATTTTAAGTGAATACACATGTGAATCAGCCAATGAAACAAGTCACTTTTTTGGTTTTCTAAAGCAAAGAACTCAATGCATTCAGCCAACATTAGGGAATAGCAGTGTTTTCAATTTGATTTCATTTGAAAACACATGTATAGCATTGTAAGAAACATGAATCTTATTTAGATTTCCAAAGTGAGGAACCGGCAGCTTTGCAAAGTAAAAGCAGTGTTTTGCCATTCATTGTAAGTGAAAACAAGTGCATAGATGCCAATGTAATGAGTATATTGCTTAGTTTTGAAAAGTGGAGAAACCTGTGTTTTGGCATAGTATTAGGTAAAAGCAGTGATTTTACATTGAAAATGATTGAATGCAAGCATATAGCAACCAAACAAACAGGTATCTTACTTAACTTTCAAAATTGTATAAACTGCTGCATTCCAGCATTTTATGGGAAACCAGTGTTTGGAAAATGAATTTAAGTGAAAACACAGGCATAGCAGCCAATAAGAACAAAACTTATTTAGGTGTGTAAACTCAATAAAGAACTGCCTTGGCTGAGGATTAGGTAAAAGCGGTTTCTTGACATGTGAGTGAAAGCAAAGGCATAGCAGTCAAACAAACAAGAATCTTACTTACAATTCAAACTTGAAAACACTACTGAATTCACAGAGAGTTACATGAAACCAGTGCCTTGAAATTGATTTTAAGTGAGTACACATGCAAATCTGCCAATAAAACAATTTTCCTTTTTGGTTTTCTGAAGCAAAAACCTTCCTGCATTCAACCAGCGTTCAGAACAAGCAGTGTTTTAAAGTTGACTGTAATTGAAAACACATGCTTATCAACGAAAGACATAAGAAGCTTACTTACGTTTCAAATTGAGGAACCAGCAATTTTGGCAGAGAAAAAGCAGTGTTTTGACATCCGTTGAATGTGATAACAAGTGAATAGCTTGCAAAGTAAGGAGTATATTGCTTACTTTGAAAACTGAAAAAACCACTGTTTTGGCATACTATTAGGTAAAAGCATTCTTTTTACAATTATAATGAGTGAAAGCGAGCACAAAGCAGCCAAACAAACAAGTATCTTACTTGACATCCAAAGTTGAATTAACTGCTGCATTCACAGCCTGTTACAGGAAACCAGTGTTTTGAAAATGAATTTAAGTGAAAACACAGGCATAGCAGAAAATAAAAGACAAAACTTATTAAGGATTGTAAAGTGAAGAAAACCCTGCATTGGCTTAACATTAGGTAAAATCCGTGTGTTGACATGTGAGTGAAAGCAAGGACCTGGCAGCCAAACAAACAAGAAACTTACTTAGCTTTCAAACATGAATTAATTACAGCATTCACAGAGAGTTAGCTGAAACCAGTGTCTTGAGGTTGATTGTAAATGAATACACATGCAAATCAGCCAATGAAACAAGTCACTTTTTTGGTTTTCTAAAGCAAAGAACTCAATGAATGCAGCCAATATTAGGGAAAAGCAGTGTTTGCAAGTTCATGGCAATTGAAAACACATGTATAGCATTGTAAGAAACAAGAATCTTACTTAGATTTCCAAAGTGAGGAAATGGTAGCTTGGGCATATAAAAGCAGTGTTCTGACATTCACTGTAAGTGAAAACAAGTGCACAGCTGCCAATGTAACGAGTATATACTTAGTTTTGAAAACTGACAAAACCAGTGTTTTCTCATAGTATTAAGTAAAAGCATGTTTTCACATTCATAATGAGTGAAAGCAAGTGCATAGCTGGCAAACAAGTATCTTACTTAACTTTCAAAGTTGAATTAATGGCTGATTTCAGAGCCTGTTATTGGAAACCTGTGTTTCGAAGATGAATTCAAATGAAAACACAGGCATAGCAGCAAATAAAAGACAAAATTTATTTAGGATTGTAAAGTTAAGAAACCAAAGCATTGGCTTAACATTAGGTAAAATCCGTGTGTTGACATGTGAGTGAAAGCAAGGAAATAGGAGCCAAACAAACAAGAATGTTACTTACCTTTCAAACTTGAAGCAACTACTGCCTTCACAGAGAGTTAGGTGAAACCAGTGCCTTCAAATTGATTTTAATTGAATACACATGTGAATAAGTCAATAAAACAAGGTTCCTTTTTTGTTTTCTGAAATGAAGAACTCCCTGCATTCAACCAGAGTTTAGGAAAAGCAGTGTTTTCAAGTTAATTGTAATTGAAAACACATGCTTAACAGTGTAAGAAACAAGTATCTTCCTTAGGTTTCAAAAGTCAGGAAACGGCAGATTTGGCAGAGTAAAAGAAGTGATTGGCCACTCATTGTAAGTGATAACCAGTGAACAGCTGCCAATTTATAAGGAGCATATTCCTTAGTTTGAAAACTGAAGAAACCATATATTGGCATAGCATTAGGTAAAAGCAGTGTTTTATCATTGGTAATGAGTGAAAGCAAATGCACAACAGCCAAACAAATAAGTATCTTACTTAAGTATGAAAGTTGAATTATCTGCTGCATCCAAAGCCTGTTAGTTGAAACCAGCGTTTTTAACATGAATTTAAATGAAAACACAGGCATAGCATCAAATTAAACACAAATCTTATTTAATTGTTTAAACTGAAGAAACCCCTACATTGCCTTTAACTTAGTTGTAAGCGGTGAGTTGACATGTGAGTGAATGCAAGGCCATAGCAGCCAAGAAAACAAGAGTCTTACTTACCTTTCAAACTTGAAATAACTACTGCATTCACAGAGAGGTATGTGAAAGCAGTGTCTTGAAGTTGTTTGTAAATGAATACACATGCAATCAGGCCAATGAAAGAAGTTTATTTTTGGTTTTCTAAAGCAAACAACTAAATACATTCACCGAACATTAGTGAATAGCAGTGTTTTCAAGTTGATTGTAATTGAAAACACATGTCTATATAGCATTGTGAGAAACAAGAATCTTAATTAACTTACCAAAATAAGGAACGAACACCTTTTGCAGAGTTAAAAGCAGTGTTTTGATATTCATTGTAAGTGAAAACAAGTGCACAGATGTCAATATAATGATTATTTTGCTTAGATTTGAAAACTGAAGACACCAGTGTTTTGGCATAGTATTAGGTAAAAGCAGTGTTTTTACATTGATAATGAGTGAAAGGAAGCGCATAGCAGTCAAACAAACAAGTACCTTACATAACTTTCAAAGTTGAATTAACTGCTGCGTTCACAGACTGTAACGGGAAACCAGTGTTTTGAAGATTAATTTAAGTGAAAACGCAGGGAGAACAGCAAATAAAAGACAAAACTTATTCAGGACTGCAAAGTGAAGAAATCACTGCATTGGCTTAGAATTAGGTAAAACCCGTGTGTTGACATGGGAGTGAAAGCAAGGGCATTGCAGCCAAACAAACAAGTATCTTACTTAATTTTCAAACTTGAAGTAACTACAACCTTCACTGAGAGGTAGGTGAAACCGGTGCCTTGAAATTGATTTTAAGTGAATACACATACTAATCAGCCAATGAAACAAGTTAATGTTTTGGTTCTCTGAAGCAGAGAACTCCATACCTTCAACTACCATTCAGGAAAAGCAGAGTTTTCAAGTTGATTGTAATTGAAAACACATGCTTAGCAGTGTAAGAAACAAGAATCTTGTTTAGTTTTCAAATGTGAGGAATGGCCATCATTTGCAGAGTAAAAGCAGTGGTTGGTCATTCGTGTAAGTGATTTCAAGTGAATACGTGCCAATGTAAGGAGTATATTGTTTAGTTTTGAAAAGTGAAGTAACCAGTGTTTTGACATAGCATTAGGTAAAAGCAGTGTTATTACATTGATAATAAACGAAAGGAACTGCACTGCAGGCAAACAACTAAATATTTTACTTAAGTTTCAAAGTTGAATTAACTGCTGCATTTACAGCCTGTTAGATGAAACCAATGTTTTGAACATGAATTTAAATGAAAACACAAGCAGAGCATAAAAAAAACCCCACAAAACTTATTTAGTTTTTTAAAGTGAAGAAACCACTGCATTGGCTTAGCATTAGGTAAGAGCTGCATGTTGACATGTGAGTTAAAGCAAGTCCATAGCAGCCAAACAAAAAAAAACCTTAATTACTTTTCAATCTTGAAGTAACTACTGCATTCATGAAGAGTTAGGTGAAATGAGTGTCTTGAAGTTGTTTGTAAATTAATACACATGCAAATGAGCTAATAAAACCAGTTTCTTTCTTGTTTTTCTAAAACAAAGAGCTCAAAGCATTTAGACAAATTTATGGAATAGCAGTGTTTTCAAGTTGATTGTATATGAAAACACATGCATTGCATTGTAGAAACAAGAAACTTTCTAAGATTTCCAAAGTGAGGAACTGGTAGTTTTAGCAGAGTAAAAGACATGGTTGGACATTCGTTGTAAGTGATAACAAGTGAGTAGCTGCAAATTAAAGGAGTACATTGCTTAGTTGTGAAAACTGAAGAAACCAGTGTTTTGGCATAGTATTAGTTAGAAGCATTGTTTTTACATTGATAATGACTGAAAGCAAGCGTATAGCAGTCAAAAAACAAGTACCTTATATAACTTTGAAAGTTGAATTAACTGCTGAATTCTCAGACTGTTAAGCGAAACCGGGGTTTTGAAGATGAATTTAAGTGAAAACACAGGCATAGCAGCAAATAAAACACAAATCTAATTTCGGATTGTAAAATGAAGAAACCACTGTATTGGCTTAGAGTTAGGTAAAATCCATTTGTTGACATGTGTGTGAAAGCAAGAGTATAGCAGCCAAACAAACAAGAATCTTACTTACCTTTCAAACTTGAAGTAACTACTGCATTCACAGAGAGTTATGTGAATGCAGTGCTTTGAAATTGATTTTAAGTGAAAACACATGCGAATCAGCCAATGAAACAAGTTTCCTTTTTGGTATTATGAAGCAGAGAGCTCTCTGCATTCAATCAGCTTTCAGATAAAACAGTGTTTTCAGGTTAATTGTAATTGAAAACACATGCTTAACAGTGTAAGAAACAAGAATATTTCCTAGGGTTCAAATAGGGGAATCGGCAGTTTTGGCAGAGTAAAAGCAGTCCTTGGTCATTCGTTTAAGGGAAAAGAAGTGAATAACTGCCAATGTAAGGAGTATATTGCTTAGTTATGAAAACTGAAGAAACCAGTGTTTTGGCATAGTATTAGGTAAAAGCAGTGTTTTTACATTGATAATGAGTGAAAGAAGGAACAAAGCAACCAAACAACAAGTATCTTATTTAACTTTCAAAGCTGAATTAACTCCTGCATTCACAGCCTGTTATGTGAAAACAGTGTTTTGAAAATGAATTTAAGTGAAAACACAGGCATAGCAAGAAAGTAAGACAAATCTTATTTAGGATTGTGAAGTGAAAAACCACTGCATTGGCTTAGCATTAGGTAAAATTCGTGTGTTGCCATGTGGGTGAAAGTAAAGACATAGCAGCCAATGAAACAAGAATCTTACCTTTCAAACTTGACATAACTACTGAATTCACAGAGAGTTAGGTGAAAGCAGTGCCTTGAAATTCATTTCAAGTGAATACACATGCGAATCAGCCAATGAACCAAGTTTCCTTTTTGGTTTTCTGAAGCAAAGAACTCACTGCATTCAGCCAGTGTTTAGGAAAAGCAGAGTTCTCAAGTTGATTGTAATTTTAAACACATGCTTAGCAGTGTAAGAAACAAGAATCTTACATAGGTTTCAAAAGTGAGGAACCAGCAGCATTGGCAGAGTAAAAGCAGTGGTTGGTCATTCGTTGTAAGTGATAACAAGTGAATAGCTGCCAATGTAAAGAGTATATTGCTTAGTTTTGAAAACTGAAGAAACCAGTGTTTTGACATAGCAGTAGGTAAAAGCAGTGTTTTTATCTTGATAATTTGTAAAAGCAAGCACACAGCAGCCAAAAAATTAATATCTTATCTAACTTTCAAAGTTGAATTGACTGCTGCATTCACAGCATGATAGGTGAAACCATTGTTTTGAACATGAATTTAAATGAAAACACAGTCATAGCATCAAATAAAACACAAATCTTATTTAGTTTTGTAAAGTGAAGAAACCAGAGCATTGTATTAGCCTTAGGTAAAAGTGGTGTGTTGTTATGTGAGTGAAAGCAAGGGCATAGCAGCCAAACACAGAAGAATCTTACATATCTTTCAAACTTGAAATATCTCCTGCATTCACAGAAAGTTAGGTGAAACCAGTGTCTTAAACTTGATTGTAAATTAAATCACAGGCAAATCTGTCAATGAAAAAAGATTCTTTTTTAGGATTCTAAAGCAAAGAACTCAATGCATTCAGCCAACATTAGGGAAAAACAGTGTTTTCAAGTTGATTGTAATTGAAAACACATGTATAGGATTGTAAGAAACAAGAATCTTACTTAGATTTCCATAGAGAGTAACTGTCAGCTTTGACATAGTAAAAGTAGTGTTGTGACATTCATTGTAAGTTAAATCAAGTGCAGAGCTGCCAAAGTAATAAGTATATTGCTTTGTTTTGAAAACTAAAGAAGCCACTCTTTTGGCATAGTATTAGGTAAAAGCATTGATTTTACATTGATGATGATTGAAATCAAGTGCATAGCAGCCAAACAAAGAATAGACTTACTTAGATTTTAAAGTTGAATTAACTGCTGCATTCACAGTCTGTTATGGGAAACCACTATTTTGAAGAAGAATTCAAGTGAAAACACAGGCATAGCAAAAAATAAAAGACAACTCTTATTTAGTTTTGTAAAGTGAAGAAACCACTTCATTGGCTTAGCCTTAGGCAAAAGTTGTGTATCTACATGTGAGTGAAAGCAAGGGCATAGCCTCCAAAAAACAAAAATCTTACTTACATTACAAATTTGAAGTAACTACTGCATGCACAAAGAGATAGCTAAAATCAGTGTATTGAAGTTGCTTGTAAACGAATACACATGCAAATCAGCCAATGAAATGTTTCCTTTTTGGGATTCTAAGTCAAAAAATCTCAATGCATTCAGCCAAATTTAGGGAAAAGCAGTGTTTTCAAGTTGGCTGTAATGGAAAACACACGTAGAGCATTGTAAGAAACAAGATCTTGCTTACATTTCCAAAAAATGCCCTGGCAGCTTTGGCAGAGTAAAAGCGGTGTTTGACATTCAATGTAAGTGAAAACAAGTGCATAGCTGCCAATCTAATGAGTATAATGCTTAGTTTGAAAACTGAAGAAATCAGTGTTTTGACATAGTATTAAGTAAAAGCCGTGTTTTTACTTTGATAACGAGTGACAGCAAGGGCATAATAGCCAAACAAATATCTTACTTAACTTTCAAAGTTGAATTAACTGCTGCATTCAAAGGCTGTTTTGGGAAACCAGTGTTTTCAAGATGAAGTTA
This sequence comes from Cabassous unicinctus, assembly GCA_029593785.1. NCBI lineage: Eukaryota > Metazoa > Chordata > Mammalia > Cingulata > Chlamyphoridae > Cabassous > Cabassous unicinctus. The sequence continues at coordinate 5,329 of JAQZBX010050471.1, read as the reverse complement.
ATAGAAAACACTGGCATAGCAGCAAATAAAAGACAAATCATATTTAGTTTTGTAAAGTGAATAAACCACTGCATTGGATTAGCCTCCATTAAAAGCTGTGTGTTCACATGTGAGTGAAAGGAAGGGCATAACAGACAAAAACACAAGAATGTTATTTCCATTTCAAATTTGAAGTACCTACTGAATTCACAGAGAGTTAGGTGAAACCAGTTTCATGAAGTTGTTTGTAAATGAATACACATGCATATCATCCAAAGAAACAAGTTTCTTTTTTGGTTTTCTAAAGAAAACAACTCAATGCATTCAGCCAATGTTAGGGAAAAACAGTGTTTTCAAGTTGAATGTAATTGAAAACACATGTATAGCATTGTAAGAAACAAGAATCTTACTTAGATTTTGAAAGTGAGGAACCAGCTGTTTTGGCATAGTAAAACAGAGTTTTGACATCCATTGTAAGTGAAGACAAGTACATAGCTGCCAATGTAATGAGTAAATTGTTTAGTTTTGAAACTGAAGATACCAGTGTTTTGGCATAGTATTAGGTTAAAGCACTGTTTTTACTTTGATAATGAGTGAAATCAAACACATACCAGGCAAATAATCAAGTATCTTAATTAATTTTCAAAGTTGAAATAAATGCTGCATTCACAGCTGTTATGGGAAACCAGTGTTTTATAATGAATTTAAGTGAAAACAAAGGCATAGCAGGAAATAAAACACAGATCTTATTTAGTTTTGTAAAGTGAAGAATCCACAGCATTGGTTTAGCCTTAGGTAAAATCTGTGTGTTGACATATGAGTGAAAGCAAGGGCATAACAGCCAAAGAAACAAGAATCTTACTTGCTTTTCAATCTTGAGGTAACTAAGCATTCACAGAGAGATGGGTGAAACCACTGTCTTGAAGTTGATTGTAAATGAATACTCATGAAATTCAGCCAATGAAACAAGTTTCGTTTTTGGTTTTCTAAAGCAAAGAACTCAATGCATTCAGCCATCATTAGGGAAAAGCAGTGTTTGCAAATTCATTGTAATTGAAAACACATGTATAGCATTGTAAGAAACAAGAATCTTACTTAGATATCCAAACTGAGGAACCGGCAGCTTTGGCATAGTAAAAGCAGTATTTTGACATTCATTATAAGTGAAAACAAGTGCATAGCTCCCAATGTAATGAGTATATTGCTTAGTTTTGAAAACTGAAGAAACCAGTGTTTTGGCATACTATTAGGTAAAACAGTGTTTTTACATTGATAATGAGTGAAATCAAGTGTATAGCTGCCAAACAAACAGCAACTTACTAAACTTTCAAAGTTGAATAACCTATTGAATTCACAACATCTTATGGGAAACCAATCCTTTGAGGATGAATTTCAGAGAAAACACAGGCATAGCAGGAAATATAAGACAAATCTTATTTAGTTTGGTAAGTGAAGATACCACTGCATTGTCTTAGCTTTAGGCAAAAGCTGTGTGTTGATATGGGAGTGAAAACAAAGGCAAAGCACCCAAACAAACAAGAATCTTACTTACTGTTCAAACATGAATAAACTAATGCATTCACAAAGAGATTTTTGAAACCAGTGTCTTGAAGTTGATCGTAAATGAATACACATGCAAATCAGCCAATGAATCAAGTTTCATTTTTGGTTTTCTAAAGCAGAGAACTCAATGCATTCAGCCAAAGTTAGGGAAAAGCAGTGTTTTCAAGTTGATTATAATTGAAAACACATGTATAGCATTCTTTGAAACAAGAATCTTACTTAGATTTTGAAAGTGAGGAACTGGCAGCCTTGGCATAATAAAAGCAGTGTTTGACATTCATTGTAAGTGAAAACAAGTGCATATCTGGCAATGTAATGAGTATATTGCTTAGCTTTGAAAACTGGAGATACCCGTTTTTCACATAATATTAGGTAAAAGCAGTGTTATTATATTGATAATGAGTGAAAGCAATGGCATAGAAGTGAGAAAACAAGTATCTTATTTAACTTTCAAAGTTGAATTAACTGCTGCAGTCACAGCCTTTTTTGGGAAACAATTGTTTTGAAGATGAATTTAAGTTAAAATACAGGCATAACAGCAAAGAAAAGACAAAACTAATTTAGTTTTGTAAAGTTAAGAAAAACTCCATTGGCTTAGACTTAGGCAAAAGCTGTGTGTTGACATGTGATTGAAAACAAGGGCATAGCAGCCAAATAAGAAAGAAACTTAATTATGTTTGAAACTTGAATTACCTATTGCATTCGCAGAGAGTTACGTGAAACCAGTGTCTTAAATTTGATTGCATATGAGTACACATGCAAACCCTAAAATGAAACAAGTTTCTTTTTTGGTTTTCAAAACAAAGAACTCTTTGCATTCAGCAAACATTTGGGAAAAGCAGTGTTTTCAGGTTGATTGTTATTGAAAACACATGTATAACATTGTAAGAAACAAGAATTTTAATTAGATTTTGAAAATGAGGAACTGGCAACTTTGGCATAGTAACAGCTGTGTTTTACATTCATTGTAAGTAAAAAGAAGTGCATAGCTGCCAATGTAATGAGTATATTGGTAAGTTTTGAAAACTGAAGATACCAGTGTTTTGGCGTAGCATTAGGTAAAAGCATTGTTTTTGCATTGATAATGATTGAAAGCAAGTGCAAAACAGCCAAACCAACAAATGTCTTACTTAACTTTCAAAGTTGAATTAACTGCTGCATTCACAGCCTGTTACGGGAAACCAGTGTTTTGAAGATGAATTTAAGAGTAAACACAGCATAGCAGCAAATATAAGACAAATCTTATTTAGATTTGGAAAGTGAAGAATCCACTACATTGGCTTAGCCTTAAGCAAAAGCTGTGTGTTGACCTGACTGAAACAAAGGGCATAGCAGTCAAAGAAACAAGAATCTTACTTACCTTTCAAACTTGGAGTAACTAAGCATTTACAAAGAGATACATGAAAGCAGCATCTTGAAATTGGTTTTAAATGAATACACAGGCAAATTAGCCAATGAATGAAGTTTTTTTTTGGTTTTTGAAAGCAAAGAACTCAGTGCATTCAGCCAATCTTAAGGAAAAGCAGTGTTTTCAAGTTGATTGTAGTTGGAAACTCCTGTAAAGCCTTGTAAGAAACAGGTATCTTAAATAGATTGTGAAAGTGAGGAACTGGCAACTTTGGAATAACAAAAGCAGTGTTTTGACATTCATTGTAAATTAAAACAAGTGCCAAGCTGCCAATGTAATGAGTATATTGCTTAGTTTGAAAACTGAAGAAATCAGCGTTTTGGCACAGTATTAGGTAAAAGAAGTGTTTTTACATTCATAATGAGTGGAAGCAAGCGCATAGCAGCCAAACAAACAAGTATCTTCTCTAATTTTCAAAGTTGAATTAACTCCAGCATTCAAAACTTGCTGCATCAAACCAGTGTTTTGATGATGAATTTAAGTGAAAACACAGGCATAGCAGCAAATATAAGGCAAATCTTATTTAGTTTTGTAAAGTGAAGAATCCACTGCATTGGCTTAGACTTAGGAAAACTCTGTGTTGACATGTGAGTGAAAGTAAGGGCATAGCAGCCAAACAAACAAGAATCTTACTTATCTTTCAAACTTGAAGTATGTACTGCATTCACAGAGGCATAATTGAAACCAGTGTCTGGAATTTGTTTGTAAATGAATACACCTGCAAATCAGCCAAGGAAACAAGTTTCTTTTTGTTTTCTAAAGCAAAGAACTCAATGCGAGGTGAGGACCAAGAAGGTGTCGATCTAGTTGGGTACTCACAATCCAGATCTCCAGGGATGGCCGACTATGGACATGGTCATGCCCGAGGGTCTGTGCTGTGGATGCACAGAGTGAGAAACTTGGGTCATCTAGCCGTGGGCAGATCCATGATGTGGAGTGACTGGTGGAGATTCGTGTGTCTTGAGCCTGCCTGTGGTGGTCTACACAGATGGCTGAGCCCCACCCACACAGAAAATGGTTGGCTCATGCCTCGGATCCTACGTCCACTACTCCCATTGCCTGCAGGTGTGTGGTAGCATACTCTGAGGGAGGGAGGACTCTGACAGAAGTTGGAGAGGGGTTTAACTTCTGTGGATTTGGCTGCCTGGACCCTCTCATAGATTTAGGGAGCAGATAAGCTGGTTCAAAATAGTGCCAGGCTGAGGGAAGAGGCAAAACTGTTGATCAAACTTGTTTTACCCAGCTGAGCACTGATACTAATGCTTGGCCCCCGAGGGGGTTGAGTCAGCCAATTTTATCATGCTGCACTGACAAGCATCAATTCTTCAGCAATCATGGGAGGTAAGGAAGTGAGTAGGGCTTGATTAGTTTCCACGACCCTATTTATAGCCCCCTCAGTGAAGGGGTGGTCTGGCAGAGGACTCCTTTGGGTCCCTTATACCCACCCAACAAATGAAAAAAAAATAGACAGTCACCTTAAAAAATGAATTCATGTTCTTAATTTAGTATACTACCAAAAATCTGCCTTAATACCTACAGATATAACACCCAAGGGTAATTGATAAATGCAAGCAGGCTGTGAAGATCCACAAGTACATTAGAAGTAACACTTCCTCCTTAGCTTTGTTTAACTACTTGATGGTGTGATTGTTTGGCATTTCTCTGTTTATTTGTTGTCTCTTATTTTCTTTCCTCTTTCCTCCCCCTTCTTTTTCCTTTCATTTTTTTAAATTAGGTGCTCCTACCTTGTCTCTTCTTTGCTGTGCTTCTTCCTCAGTGATATCCCATTCTCTGTATTTACTGATATTGCATCACAAGCTATCTCTTATCCTTCCCTCATCTCTCTGCCTTCTGCTTTCTGTTGTGGTTCTTCGCCATCATGCTTTTTCATTAGCCCACAACTTAAGGGTGTCCACCTCTATTCTATCTATTTTGTTTTCTTCTATTTTTAATTAATATTAGCCTTTTCCTTTTAGCTCTTTCTTTACTCTTTCTCTCCCTCCTCAAAATTTTAGCCTTCTAAAGTGTTTATATATATATTACTCTATTTGGTTTCCGAGGCACTGCAGGTAGTCCACATTTTTTCCTATTAGTCTACATGGCATACACAAGTTAAATATTCATTTCACTAAGTCCTATTTGGCCTCTCTACTAACTTTCATTGCTATAACTATTATCCTTCTTCCATTCTCACATCTTTTGATTCCTCTGGAAATAATCTTTTCCCTTCAAGGTAACATAGAAAGAATCAAGGAAACAAAATAAGAAGAAAAAGTGTCAATGAGAAAACTTAACACACACACAGAATCAACAATTAAACAAAACACTAGAGGAGAGAAAAGCTAATCAACTGAATAAACCCAGCAAGATAAAATGATG
>JAQZBX010050470.1:0-19647 GCA_029593785.1 Cabassous unicinctus | reverse complement strand
ATGGATATGACTTAAATAGTTCTCATTGTTACTGCTTTAAGATGAAAAAGCATTGATTGTGGTAAAAAAAAATTTTTTATTTTGATTTAACTTAAAAGTTAAAGCACAGAATAAACTATTGCTGCTTACTAATTATAAAATACAGTAGATAGCATTTGTGTTATTAAACATATAACAAGAATAGAAAAAGGTCTGAGTGCTGCAGCTGATTAAAATCACCACCTTTAAGATGCATTGTTTGTCTGTTCTATTCACTGCACAGTGGTTGAGAGGACATTTGACTGGAGTGGATATATGTGAGGTAGAATGAGCTGAACAAATCAGAGGCTACTTAGATTTCTACCTTGGAAAACCAACATTTTTCTTTTTATTTGTTTTTATTTTCATGTTGAAAAAACTTGAGAGCTTTTTGAGAATCCATGGCTTTAGAGAATAGGAATAAATTTGTTTATAAAATACCTACATAATGGGAGAATACCATATATTGATCTGATGCTGCATTTAAATCATCAGTTCACAAATATTTATTGAATGCATTTAAGGTATTCAGTCTTGTTCATAATCTTTAAGCCCAGGGATCCTACAGTATAGATTTTAGCATGGAATAGAGTGATTAATAAAGATACAGATGGTGCTACTTTTTATGCCTAATTCCTCCCCTTTGTCAAATTTCTAGTCAGTGTTTACTTAGTAACTAAATTAAAATAGAAAAAAAAAATTGACCACCTAATTTTCCATTAACTTCTAGCAAGCCTGATATTTGATTAGGAAGGTGACCCAAATCTTGAATGATCAGTTGCAACTGATGATGGGTCCTCTGCCTTAGAAGTGAGCACTTGCCTCAAGCACTAGGCCTGAGCCCACTTTTAGATGCTCCTACTAATCCATACACTCACGTATGTACTAAAAGCCTATCCAGGTTACTAGCATAACATTACCACTATGAAAAAACACCAGTCCCTCCCAGATACTTTAATTGAACACCATCAATTCCTTAAAACTATCAGGCAATATAGCCTCTCCTTATAAATCTTGTTGCCAAAACCTATTTTCAGCAAAATGTTAGATCCTGGTACATGTGTAGTTAGTTACCTGAGTAGAGGTATTCTGAATCATTTGAAGAGTAATACAAATTACAAGAAAATTTGCATTTTTAAATGCCATTTTCAAGGTAAATAAAGCCATGGTAAAGCCACAATTTGAGCCAAATATAGATGGCAGCATAAAAGTGTTACGATTCCACCATAAAAAGTAGATACTTTACCTTTCATGTGTCTATTTAATTCTTAAGAATTAAAAGACCAACATGTTTTAATTTAAAATGCTTTATATTTGTTTAGATTTTCTTTATCGTCAATTAGCCTTTTTTAAAAAAGGGGAGTGGCTAGGGAATATAGCAATAGGAACTTAAATATATTTTCCTTAATATTAATAATTATGTTAAAATGCTTTGTGATGCAGTGGAAAAAGTGTGAGTTAAGAACAGAGGAATCTGGTTTTGTCTTAACCTGCTGTGTAAACTTGGACTTAAGTAACTAAAATGAGGGAAATGAACAATTAAGGCAATATATTAGATTTCTTTCAGCTGTGATCTGTGATTCCAATTCAGAATACCTTGAAATTTGGGATATTTATGGAACTCTTTAGGTCAATATTTCTTGTCTCCCCCACCCCACCTTTGTTCAAAATGAAGCAATCTATTGGATCTCTGTCTCTCAGTGTTGCTGGATATGAACAACAATCTTAATGTTTCCTCCCTTTTACCTATTACAGTCTTCATTGTCAGGATCACCTGGTAAGTATACTGTCTAGAATTATTCATTTTGGTCCATAAACTTAGCTTAAGTTATCTTTAATATATTGTTATATACATTTCAAAATAATACGTAAATAGTTTTAAAAGTCAAAAAGTTATTTTTATTCAAGGTTTGTAGTGAAAAATAGCACTCTCCTTCCCTATCCTTTTCATACGCAGCTCTTGCTCCCAGGAAGTAACCACTTTCAAATCTTTTAGATGTTTTTTCTGATATCTCTGTATTTGTAGATAACGTGGTTATTATGCTATTTCCTGATATTTCAGCTTAAGATTTTATCTATTGATCTATTGTGTAATATGAAGATTCAGCTCTATTTCCTCTCTATCTCCCCTCAATACATACCTTTCCTCCCTCATCCTTCCTATAAAATGCAGTCATATCACAATTTTTGGTCAAGTTGGCATTCGATATTTATACTATTTTGACTATATAAATACTATTCACAACTGAGCCAAGTGGTGTCTATAATTATATTTCCTTTTTTGCCCAATTTTTGCTTTAAGTTTTTTGGAATTAAAAATGTAATTGCCTTGTTATTTCATTTGCTCAGCTTTCTATGTAGCAGACAATAATTATATCCAAACTCTCTTCCAGAAGTGTAAATCTCTTAATAGTTCAAACACATTATATTATCTGTCATTTTTTTTAAAGATTTATTTTATTTATTTCTACCCCCACTCGTTTGCATTCACTGCTCTCTGTGTCTATTTGTTGTGTGCTCTCTGTGTCTGCTCCTTCTTTTTAGGAGGCACCAGGAACCGAACCCAGGACCTCCTATGTGGGAGGGAGGCACACAATTGCTTGAACCACTTCCTCTCCCTTCCTTTGTGTCTTTCTTTGTGTTTCCTCATTATGTCATCTTGTTGCATCAGCTCACTGCACCAGCCCATCGCATCAGCTCACTGCCTTGCTGGTCTTCCTTAGGAGGCACCAGGAACCAAACCTGGGACCTCCCATGTGGTAGGCAGGTGTCCAACTGCTTGAGCCACATTGGCTTCCCTCTATCATTTTTATTTGAAGACATTCCTTGTGGAATTCTCTGCTCTACTGTGCTAATCTAATTTCTCCTTTGTGTTGGATCCCCCATTTCCTGAATTGTCTTCCTCCCTTGGATTATTACTTCATTTTGGTGGTGTACATCTTCCAGTAGGTTCCTGAAAAAGACTGCGTGAACAATGATTTTGATTCATTGGTATGACTCAACATGGTTCAGTTCTACCTTACACACTCAATTGACACTTTATATAGAATGTTGGCTTCTAGGCTGGAAATCATTGTTCTTTGGAATTTTACAGCAATGCACCAGTGTTTTCCAACTTCCATTGAACCCATTGAGAAGTCATTTGTCATTCTGATTTTTGGTACTTTTGTGTGTCCTGTTCATTTCTCTGTGGAGCTTTGGGATCTTTTCTTTATTCTCAGTATTCTGACATTTCTTGATGTTGTCTATGGATCTTTATTCATCCATTGACGGACCTAGCGAAATTTATGTTCTTCATTTCTGTGAAGTTTTCTAATATTACTTCTTGGATAAGTTCCTTCCCTCTAATTTTTTTCTAATCTATTTCTAGAACTCCTTTTATTCAGATTCTAACAATTTTGGCCTGATCTTTTGATTCTTTCTATTTTCCATCTTTTTCTTATACTTTCTCAGATATTTTCTCAGTTTTCTCTTCCAGTTCTACCAATGATTTTTTAAAATTCTGTCTTATTTTTAATATACAAAAGATATATTTGTTGTTTTTTAATTCTTTGAATATTTCCTTTAAAAATGATATTATGAGACCTTGTTTCTGTAGGAGAATGGTCTGCCATGGTGCCCTGATGACCTTGCACATAGCCAGTCACGCAGCAGAGCTTGAACTGCAGGCTGTAAGCGCTGACTATAGCGGTTTTACTTGTGACTGTAGTTATTATTGTAGCTTATTCCTTTATTTGTTATTTCCTTCACTTGTAGTTGCTATTTTGTATGAGCTGAATGATTTATAACCATGCTCTCATGCCCCTCCTTTACATCCAGTTAGCTCAAGGATGTCTCAGGCCCATGCTTGTTCCCTACTGACAGTAGCCAAAAGACACAACCAGTCAATACAAGCTAACATAAATCCTTAATTTAAGTTTATATACCACCAATCAAATAAGCTAACTTGAATCCTTAATTTGAATATATACACAAGAATTCATATCACAGTCCTTACCTTCCTTTGTTTAATCCCATAAAAATCTTAAGCACTTCCAACTTGGAGAGACAGATTTGAGATTTTTCTCATGTCACCTTACTTGACTGCTTTGTAATAAAACTCTTTACTCAAACTCCTGGTATCATAGTATTAACTTCTATGTGCATCAGGCAGTGAGCCCTTGCTTGGTAACAAGGCTGACCTAAGTCTTGGAGGAATATACTGTGATCCTCCCGGCAACATCACAAGATAGTTTTGTGAGGAGCTATCACCCAACCATTTTCTCATCTGTCTTTGTATATTGCAGGAACCTCCCTATCTTACAGGAGGATGTCATTTGGCAGTTTTCCCATCTGCCTCTTTAGTTCCTGTGATGCATAGGATTTTCTACCTTTCCCCCTTTTAGGGCACGGTTGCAAACTATAAAACTATAGCTGCATCATGGCATTAGCCTTTCAGCAAGAGAGTGTCCCCTCCCTTATGCTATATTGTTCCCTGGCCTGGCCACTTTCGTTTTGGTACTGCTATGTGCAAGGACCATGGGGAGCTGGCAGGCTTGAATACTCTTTTTTTTCGCTGTGTATGTAAGTAATAAGGCTGCCTGGATCTAAAAAGGACTCATTGCTTTTGTACCAGCCAAATGTCAGGCCTTGCTTGGCCCTTGCCTTGGCCTTGTGCTTGAGAGCCTCAAGGCTGTAATATTTTACCTCTCTGAGAAGGTTAATTTTAGTGGTTGTCAAATTTTCTTCTGCTTCTTGCCTTCTCTCTATTTCTTTCAAATTTATTTTTGTTTGTTTTGCTTTCTATATTTGATGTTCTCTCAAATTTCCTTAAATCTTTGATGATGTTTTATTGCTTTCATATTTGAGAAAGATACCAAAAAGCTGATTAGAAGCTCTGTGTTTATGGATGAGGCTTATTAATTGATGAAATTCACTTTCCTCTTGGGTTGGCTGAGGATATCCACATTTCATTATGTAGACTTCCACTTAAATGCCCTGTTTTTAGTAGATTATCTTAGCCCTTAACTCTGCATAGTACACCTGAGTTTAGAATCTTATGCTTCAACTTTGTCAGTCTTCTATGGAGTTGGGGAATGAGGAATCCTCCTTGTGAAGAGACCAGCTTTCATGTTTTTGCCTCTATACCCTGCCTTTGGAAGAACCTGGGGTCTTCATTACTGAGCCTTACTTGAGTTCTGCGTTTAGAATCAAGTTGTATTTTAGTTTTATCTTTCTATAGGCCCTTAGGTTGCAAACTTCATCTGCTAAGTCAGTTCTCATCTGTGCTCCAGCTTTTGTTTCTTAATTCATCTCTGTTATCTCTTTTCCAGTGTTAGTCTAAATGGGTTAGCCCTTTTAATCTCTTTTTTTGTCATTTTAGTTGGCTTTCATAAGAGAGCTGTGGCAAATGTGTTCATTATATTATATTTAAGCAGAAATGCAGGACTTACTGATTTTTTAAAACTAGATATTGTTTTTGTTTTTGCTGATCTTGTGTGTGTGTGTGTGTGTGTAGCTAAACCTGCATTTTAGCAAGATTAATGTAGAATATTCATTGATTCCTAGTAGAAAGGATGTGAGAGAAATAAAAAGATGATTAACAACAGATTAGAATCACTGAAACCTGAGGCTAGCAATGACATTATTGCCTGTGGGTGGCCATGTTTTTTTTTCCTTCTTTCCTTTCACTTCAGTAATTTTTACTAGAATTTGCTTTGTGTTGGTTGACAGTGTCAATGTTCTCAATATACAATATACTCTTACATTATGTAATTTCACTCCTGTTTTTTTTTTTTTTCAATTTCAAGAACATTTCTTTGAATAATTGTAATATTTGTTCTTTTCCCCTTGCTTTAGCGTTCTTCTAGATTTCATATTATTCGTTCATATTGGATCTTCTTGGCTTGTCTTCTATATATATCACTTCTTTGTAAATCCCTTTTTATCTTTCATCCTTTTGAATTTAAACATTTTCCCTTTGCACCTCTTTCTCTAAAGTCATTATCTGTTGTGTTTATTCATTCCTGTGTTCCTTCTAGTTTAGTTTTCATTTCTGAAGTGATTTTTTTCTTTCATTTCTAATCTTCCCTGAATTGTCACTTCATATCTAATTCTGATTTGTGTTGTTCTGTTATGTCTTTTATCATTTTCTTAATAACTTTTATCTCATTTTGAAATAGAAGGTATCAGTTTTGATATGTTCTGTTGGTCTTTCTCATATACTTTCTTTGTGTGCAGGGATGTTATTCTGCTCTTTATCTTTAGTCTGTCTGTATAGCAACATGGGATGAGTTTTGACCTTTGTATGTGATCGTTGTTCCTTATTTGTATGTGAACTTAGTTTTCCTGAACTTTTAAAGGAACCAAGTTAACATTCTACCTTCATAAAACACCTTTATTTTCTAGTGTTCAAAAATATGGTGGCTTGCTTTCTGAGATTTCCTAGCACTGTTCCCCTCCCCTATTTTTACCCAGACTTCTCTTTCCAGCCTTTTAATTTTCTCTATCTTGCTCAGATTTGATTCCACAACCAGTTGTTTCTCTTCAAAGAAGGATTCTGTCCGAGAAGGGAGCTCTAGCTGGTCAGTTTCAGGGTTTATAGGGGCTAGAGTATAAATCCAGCTACTTTCAGATCTTATCACCCGTTACTTTCCACCGGTTATATTTGGGACAAAACCCCTCTAAATTCCAGCTGCTATCTCACCTTAGCTCACCATTTACCTATTAACAGGTCCAGTAGATACCCAATTAACTTCCCTTTGCTTTCACCAACAGAAGCATTGATATCACAAAGTTCTTAGAACTGTTGTTAGTGGTTTGATCTCACCTGCCTATGTTTTGGGATTTTGGAGTTAATTTTAAATGTTACCCATGGTTTTTGTTTTTACTCTCTATGTCCCTTACTGAAAAAATAGATCAATGTCATTGATAGTTGTTTTGGTATTAAATAGCTATGTAATAACTTATTTGTGGCATTTTTCTATTAGTAAATATAAAGAAGAGAATATAAAATCAAGATTACTAAGCAAATTAAAACTTGATTATGAAGTCCTATTGCTTATTCACAATTATATAAACCTTTACGTTTATTTCTATATCAAATCTTCATTATGTGGAAAGAGAAAAAATTAATATATTTACAGCCAAATTTAAATGTTAAAATAATGCATTTTTGTTGGTTTTGTGTTTTATAGGTTCTTTCTTGCCATTAACATTAAAATATGTAAACGCAATACTTATGTATTCTGAAGCCTGTAAAAAGGTTTTCTGCACACAAGTTTATCATACTGCTGTTATAGTCACAGGGGAAAGAACCAAAGACTATAACTGTAAATATTGCATGGTTATGAAGCCATGGAGGACAAATAATCATTCCTGTTGTTGTTGTTAATACATATTCATACAGTTGGCTATTCTCTTTTAAATATACTATATACTATAAGAAGTCATCTTTTTCTGCGTAATCTGTTGATGCTTGTCAGAATTTAAATGTGAATTTTAACCTATGTGACACAAAAACCAGTCTTATATAACTTACTGCTTTTCATGTTGAGTAAATGAAGACAATCCCAGTCATAGAATATGTTTACATCAATAGGTGACAACTGTAAAAACTTGGAAGTTTTCATGTTTCCACTTATATATTAATAATTGTTCATTCATGTTAATAGATTTTTTAAAAGCCTGCTAGCCTTCAGTGAAGAATAAGCATTCACTGGTTAATTTCTGAATTCCAAAAGTGAACCTTTATGAAGTGCATTGATTTGGCATTAAAGAACACTTAAATTATAGGTCTTCCTGAAAGTTTTTAAACATCGTAAGTCATTACACATTTTATTGTGAATTGGTTTTAAATTACTTGCTAGATATTGTCAGAAAATATGATTTTGTTTGCTTGGTAGAATAAAGTTTTTATTAGAGCTTATGTAACTACCAAATGGACAGGAAGTTGAGAGGCACAGCTACCCAAATTTAACTTGTTTAAACTAGCCCTACCTGACCAGCCTTTTAAGTAAATTTTTTGTCTACTTTTCTCTTTTACCTCACTGTTCACTCTTTTCCTTTGCTCTTCTACCCATTTTCCTGCCCTTTACTTTCTTTCTTCCTTGACTAGCCACTATTTGAGACAAAGGTTTATTTTTTTTATTCTTTGTTGTATTCTCAACCTATCCATTTAAAAAAGAAAAGGTATCATTAAACTTTATGTTTAAAAGTCTGGTTTTGATTTTTAAATAGATAAATTGAGATTTTATGATATTAAAACCAAAGAAAAATTTTTATTAGATGGGCTAATAAAGATCTAGTTCAAAATACCAAAATTTTGAAATAGTCAAAGTGAAATATATACTTTGTATGTAACAACATGGGTATTATAACTTATATGAAAGAGTTTAATTATATTACAATCAAGAAATCAAACTTTATTAGCCACAAGTTCTTTTGGGCTTCCTCACAATTCAGTGTAGTGATGCAATCAACACTTCCACCATGTGCCTTGTTTTAAATTTTTGTGTTTATATTTTCCTGAAAGGAGAGCTTTCAAAGTATATTTTTACAATAGTTCCTTAATAATTTAAATTTAGTCAGAAAGATAAATAATCTTTCCTTTGTTGCAAAAGTTTTAATAAGATGTAAATAAAATAATCAAAACACAATAAACTTAAAATGTTCTTTTAATGTTTTAAATTTAAGTCATTTCTTTTTTTGAGAAAAAAAAGGAAGGGGGTGGGGGAGAAAAGAATGTCAGATTTTTATATTTAATTGAACTAACAGCATGTGCTGACAAGTAATAAATAATGGCAGTTCAGAGTGACTAAATAAATTGGTTTCAGCAAGCAATGATTCATCTTCTGTCTTTCATTGCCATCAGGCTGAGTCTGCTTCTTATGTTATTTTATGGTGAACCATTTGATAGTGTCACAATCCTTTTTCTATACCTGCAACAGAAGGTCTATTACCTCCTATAATAGTAGTTGCATTTAAAAATATTTAAATGCAATAATTAAGTCTTCATTTGATTATTCATTTACTTAAAACTTTGTGAAGCTATAATTGTACAGTCTTTGTGGTGTTTTACCAATAAATTTTTCTTCCAATAAACTATTTTAGAATAATTTTAAATTTATGGAAAAATTATAAAGATAATGAAGTTCCTATTTACTCCACCCAGTTTCCCTAGTGTTAACATCTTACCTAACCATGGTGCCTTGTCAAAACTATGAAATTAACACTGGTACATTATTATTAGCTATTACTTGTAGGTATTTTTTCTGTTTGTCCTCTTTTCTAGCTCCTACTCCTTCCCAGTTACTACCTATCCTGCCCTTTTTTTGATTATTTGAGTATTTTTTAGAATTCTGTTTCATCTTTTCACTTGTTAGGAAATTTCTTTGCATTATTTTTAGTTGTTGCTCAAGGGATTTCGATATATATCCTTAAGTTTTCGCAGTCTACTTAAAACTGATATTGTATCGCTTCACCTAAATGTAGAAAGTTTGCAACCATATAGTTTCATTAACTCCACCCCCACTCAGCTGTTCTTTATACTTTAGTTGCCAATGCATTACATCAACATACATTATGATCCCCACAAGACAATATTATAATTTTTGTTTTAAATATTGTAAATAAATTAGTATTTCATATTTACCTATATGTTTACCATTGTTGATGTTCATTTCTTCCCAAAGATCTGAGTTTCTCTGGATTATTCCTTCAGCTTTAAGAACTTCCTTAGCATTTCTTGTAGTGCTGGTCTGCTGGTGACAAATTCTTAGTTTCCTTTTATCTAAAAATTTCTTCATTTTGTCTTTTTAAAAAAATATATTTAAAGTGCACAATTTGATAAATCTGATATGTGTATATACCCATCGTTCCCAAAATTTCCTGGTGCCACTTTGTAATCCATCCCACCTAATAAGACTGTCCCTCCCCACCCTCCTACTATCCACATTCCTAAGTAATCACTAAATCTGTTTTCCACCACAATAGACAGAATTTTTTTTTGACAATTTTATATAAGTAGATCATGCCATGTGCTCTCCTTTTTTTTTCTAGCTTCTTTCATTCAGCATATTTTTTTTAAGATTTACCCATTCTATAGTCTGTATCAATATTTAATTCCTTTTTCTTTAGGATAGTATTGCATTGCTTGGATATACCATAGTTTGTCTTCCCCTATTGATGGGCATTTGGATTGTTTTCAGTTCTTGTCTACTATACATAAGGATACTATGAATATGTGTAGTCAAGCCTTTGTACAGACCCATATGCTTTCATTTTTCCTGGGTAAATACCTGACAGTGGAATGGCTGGATTATATCATAGATTTATTTTTAAGTTTTTAAGAAACTACACCCCGCAAATGGTCGCACCGCTAGGCCCTGCGAGCAGATACACTGTCAGGCCCCATGCGCAGGTGCGCCGCCAGGCCCAAGTGGGTTAGCCCTCCAGGTCCCGCATGTGGGTGCGCCATCAGGCCCTGCCGAGCCACGCAGCAAGATGACAACGTTACAGGAGAGAGACACAAGGGAGAGCCAAGACAAGATGCGCCGAAAAACCAGGAACTAAGGAACTAAGGTGACGCAGGTGGTAGGACGCCTCTTTCTCACATCGGAGGTTCCAAGGATCGATGAGAAGAGAGGACAGGAAACAGATACAGAGAATTGTCCAGCGAATGGACAAAAAAACAGCAAAAATGGGGCGGGGGGGTTAAAAATGGATAAAAGTAAATAAATAAATCCTTAAAAAAGAAGTATACGGGAGTAAGATCTGGACTATAGTTAGTAGTAATACTTTGACGGTGCTCTTTCATAATTTGTTAACAAATGTTTCACAACAATGCAGAGTATTTGTGGTGGGGTGATATATGGGAGCTCTGTATGATGTTATGTATGTTTGTTTTGTAAGTTCACAATGTTTACTAAACATTGTTTATGTATGTTCATGTATGAATGATATACTTCAATAAATTGTTTTTAAAATGAAAAAAAATAAAAATGCCAGTTTTCCAAAATGGTGGTACCATATAAATTCCTACCAGCGGTATATGATACTTTGAGTGGTATGGTCAGTTTTTTGTTGTTTGTTATTTCTTGTTTTTATTTTTTTAGTGTTTTATTTTGAAATACTTTCAAATTTACAGGACAGTTACATAAACAATATAAATCCCAAACAGAGAACTCCAACATACCTCTACACCCGATACCCAGATCCACCAATTTTAACATTTTGCCACATTTGCCCGCCCTCCCTCCCTTCCTCTTTCTATCCATCTATCTGCTCATCCTATTTATCAATCCATTTTCTGAAAATTTCAGTATATATTATATACATTATGCTCTTTGAACACTTAATACTGCACATACATTTCTTAACAAGGATATTCACTTATATAACCACCCTAAGTGCAGTTACCAAGTTCAAGAAATTTAGCATTGATATAAAACTTATAGTCTATATTCCAGTTTTTTCATATCCTCTGTAATGTCCTTTTTTTAAAAAAAATTTTTATTGAAGTATATCATTCATACATGAACATACATAAACATTAAGTGTATAGTGAAAGTTGTGAACTTACAAAACAAACATGCATAACATCATAAAGGGCTCCCAAACACCCCACCACCAATACCATGCATTGTTGTTAAATATTTGTTAGAAATTATGAAAGAATAGCATCAAAATATTACTACAGTACTAACTATAGTCCATACCTTGTATTTGCTGTATTCCCTGCCACCCCACCACCACCACTGTTTTTGCTGTTTTTGTGTCCATTCATTGGGCAATTCTCTGTGTCTGTTTCCTGTCCTCTCTTCTCACCCTTCTCCTGTCTTCACCGGGATTTGATCCTTGGAACCTCCAATGTGGGAGAGAGGCGTCCTACCGCCTGCGCCACTTTAGTTCCTGATTTTTCAGCGTGTCTCATCTTGGCTCTCCCTTGTGTCACTCTCCTGTTACATCATCATCTTGCTGCGTGGCTTGGCAGGGCCTGGGGGGCTCACCCACTTGCGGAGCCTGACAGTGCACCCACGCGCAGGGCCTGGGGGACTCACCTGCTTTCGGGGCCTGACGGCACACCGACGCACTGGGCCTGGCGCCCATAGGCCTTCTTTATTTTTTTTTTTATTTTTACCAGGAGGTCCCAGGGACTGAACCCAGGTCTCTCCATATGGGAGACGACACCCAACCATTTGAGCCACATCTGTCCCCCTGCTATATCTCTTAAGGTTGACCAAAGATACCTAGAGTTACAGTCATTTCTCATATAGGATGGTTAAATAATAAATCAGGTTTGGTTTAGCACTAGCATTCTAAAAACCAGACCTAGGAGAAAAACTAGGTCTGGGGACACATGCATGGTTTCTAATATAGCGAATGTTTAGCCTTCCCTGATTATCACAAAATCAGGACAACGAGAATATTCGCATTGTAATATCCTTTTGAGCCATCTCTCCTCCCTTGTTAGATCTCATCCAGGGTTATGTATTGCATTTAATTATTGTTACTAGTTTGTTTTGTTTTATTTTTAATTGTGGAAACATAAATAACAATATAAACTTTCCTGTATCTACCACTCCCAAGAATACCATTTAGTGCAGGGGTTCTTAACACGGGGTCCGTGAGCTTGAATTGAAATTCAATAATTGGCTATATGTAAAATCTGGTTTAGCGTGAATATTAGAATTTGCTTTCAACACATTTTCCTGTGGACGGCTTACTCAGACTTCTGTTCTTTATGTTTCTCTAATCTTAATAAACTTGGGTCAAAACATACTCTCTTCAGATCTTAAGCCTTGTTTTTCTACCTCCTTTCTCCATATTTCCCCCTCTCTTCTCTTTTGTACCCTACATAGCAAAGAATGGTCTATCCATTTATTCTGTATGATATATTATCTGATTCTAGAGTTACACTCATTTCTGTATTTAGAAGAAGTTGAGAAGTAAAATGTTAATTCATTTATCCATGTTATTTTCTTATGCAAGAGGATACTTGCCTATGTAAGAGCTTTAGTTAGTAGAGCTGTTAACTGGTAGTTTATGTCACCTTATTTTCTATTTTAACAGTGTGAATTATAAGTTGTCAGTTTTTCCTCTTAATTATTTCCTTAAAAGGAGGTAATTGATGCTGCTAGTAAAAAAGTTTTTTAAATGTCTTTAAGGTCTTCACTCACAATAAAATACTGTATGTTCTTCTGTTTTTCTTAGTATTGTGGGTAATGACTTTTAAAAGTGTTGAATGATGACAGACTTAGGTCCTTATTAAATTGGCAAAGAGGAATTATTGGAAAATAAATATATAATTCTATGAATAACTTTTCTTGGTTATAAAATAATGTTCTCTTGTATAATGTCTAAATAACATAAAGGCAGATGGTTAGTAACTCCTATCTATAGCCACAAAAATAAAAAGTTTATTTTTAAAACTTTTTTATCAAGTAGATATGTGGGCAATTTGTTGCTGTCTTTTCATTGGGAACAAATTTAAAATTGTATAAAATATTTTTAGAAGTAATTTCTCAGTCACAGGCCATAATTCCTTATTGATACTTTTCTGTTCTTGTTGGAAACGCTAAAGAATTGGATTACGACTTTTCTGTAAAGGGTGGTCCTCTCTTTCACCCGGGAATAGATTTTGTGACAAATCGTTGAGTCAGCCATTATTTTGACTCTTAACTAAAAGAGATAAAGTTCCTAAGAATTTATTAAATATGCCTTGCCACTCAGTGAGCAAGAAAAATACATACCCATCAGTCCTGACTGGTTGGTAATTTCTGAAACACAATGCCACAGCTCCTCATAAATAACAGAATAACAGAATCATGGGGAATTTGGCAGAGATCAATCTCTAGATGATAAATTAGCCTATAAGCAAATAGCTACTCAACATCTTGATTTTTTAGAATGTTCTATGTCATTTCTAATTCAGACCATTGGGTTTCACTGAGTCCTTAGAAATTAAGAAATTTTTAATAGACTAACAGGTCGACCAGTGAGCATTCATCTGTGGGGTAGATCATACTTTTAATGGGAAACAGGGAGAGAAACCCCTATGTCCCATCTAGAAACTCAACTCCTTAACTTGGTATCATAGAAATTTGCTGTGACTTTAGTGAGTTGCATTTGACCCTGATGTCATGGGATGAGAAAGGAGCATAGGTTTCTTCCATGATCTACAAAAACCTGCAAATAAAATATTTGTGCAGCTTTGTAGTTTCTTTTTTGGCATCTTTATGAGACTGGGTTATGCAATATCTTTGCTATGTATATATATTTTCCAATTAGCTTGTATAAAATCATAACCTTGGTAGCGAAAGACATTCCCAGCCCTTGCTATGTTTCTCCAGTAACTGTGCCACAGTGATCATAAACTTGGAGCTATTTGATAGGTACCTTGCCTAATACTCCGCCATTTCCATGTTTGGAACCTTCCAAAATCTCTCAAAGATATAAATGAGCAAGGAAATGATCTAAAAGCAAGTGAAAATGTTTTGGATTTTCATGTGAGACATGAATCCAAATAATCACTTATCCTTCTCTGTAGACAAAGGATGAGGTGGCTGGAGATGCTTAGAAATTGCTCTATGAGGTGCCATCAGATATCATACCAACTATTCAGCTGGTGTAGGCAGGCAAGGTGGATAGAAGTTTGAAATAGAGTGATAAAAATGACACATTTTTAATAGTCATCATATAGTGTTTGCCTCATTGCAATGCTTTTTACACCCTTCTTACATTTGAACAACCCGTGTTATTTTTTAAAGAGATTTTTGTTTCAGTATGTCACTTGGCAGTGTCCAATCTACTGTAGGGGGATGTGTTTAATTTTGGATGGCTAGCCTTAGACAAAGTTATGAAATAAGCTAAGTGCCTTTCTGGCAACTCGCCACCTCTTTTGAAGTGCCCTTCTTGCTGAAGGACCTTGCACTGGTCAGAAAGAGAAAGCAACCCTCATTCATAAAAAAATAGTAGAGACTAAATATGTTATCCATAGCTAGAGCAGTGGCATTTTAGGAGAGAACTGAGGAAAAGGGCAATGCTTAGCAATAAAGATAATAGTAAAAACAATGTTACCTACTGTGTGTCAGGCACCATATCAAGTACTTAACATACATTATCTTCACCCACTGAAACCACCTTATGAGCAGTGATTGTTATAACATGCACAAAAAATAGCAGAGCCAAGATTCATCCCTCTGATACCAAAGCCAAGGCTCTTACCATGCTATGATTTTGCACAGTGATGGCTGATGCTGAAATTTGGGGCATCACTGAAGGACATAATTTTGGGGTAGGGGATTTTTTTAACTTCCTCAAGTTGTGGAGAAGCAAAGTAAATTCTGCAACGAGAGGCTTCTTCCCACACCGCACAAATATTTTCCTGGGGCTTAGGCTGTGGATAAATTAAAATGTTTGATAGGACACTCAGCCAATAATAAAAGACAAAAATTGCCTTGATAGTGACAGGAGGTTTCCTCTGGTCGCTAGAATCACACACAGGAAAGTGCCATGCCTGTGGACCATTGACCACATTGCCCCTGTTTGCACTTGAATGCTGTTGGTGTCCTTCAATGGGTGTTAGGGGACCAGCATCTCCCCACTTGAATAGCTGCAAGGAGGGGCAAGAGCACCATTAATCACTGATAGAAGTCCTACATTTTCCATTTGTGCTCCAGTAGTATAGTAGTAACTATTATAGATTGTCCATGAAAGAGTTCCAAACGGGTGGTCTCATTTAATTAAGAAGTGAAGCAAAGACAGGGAATTGGTAGCTGTATATGGGACTCCTTATATTAAGTTCTCCATTTAATGCTAAGTATAGCAGGTTTTTCACATGTCAACTCCAAATAATAAGGCCTGCTCTGAGCACTGTGTTAAAAGGATTTGAGTGACAAGGCAGCATTGCCCGCTCGACCTCCCAAGATGGTGGGGTGCATCACTGTGATTGCCAAGGAGCAACATCCCTACCGAGAATTAACTAAAGTTTCATTACCTTGTACATATGTCTATAAACTGGTGGATGAGAAGATCTCAGCAATGGGGCAAACCCTCGAGGACCAGAGGGAGCCCTCCCTGTGACTTGCTCTACTTCACGGAGTACAACAAGGTACTATACTGCTACATGTGACCTACTCCAAGGTAAAGCTCATCATGGTGGTAGATGATTCCTTCTGCACCCTCTGCGAAATTCACAGCCTGTTTTGGAAGGTGCACAATTCCTGCACAGATGCCACATGTAACCTCTTCTTATAGCCCAGGGGACTGTATTCATTTCAGGGTCTTTGATAACATGGTGATATCTGTGATGATACAGGTTTGTTGATCAAGAACTCTGCGACTCATTATTTTGAAGAGAAGCATTTTGTCCATAACTGTATTTTGGAGATGTTTATATATTATCACGTCGCCTCTTCCTGAGATATAACAGGCATGCAGCCTTGGGCACTGTCCCTATGGTTCTGACACACTGCCCAGAGTGCCATGATCTATTAGTGATGTCTGCCAAAGATAAAGGAAAAGGTTAGTAAGTCATGGGTTTGCTTTCTCTTGTTAGGCCATTAAAATACATTCCAGAGAGATCCTCAGGTCCAGGGGTTTTTCTTAGAATATAACCAAATATTAATTATGCTCTGGAGTCAGACTGTTTGGGTTCTAATTCTGACTCCGGCACATAATAATAGCTTTAAGACCTTTGGCCTCAAATTTCTCTGTGCCTCAGTTTCCTCATATATAAAATGAGGAATAAATGACAACAGAGTTGTAAGTTTATAAATAAGTTAATACATATAAAGTGGCTGGCACATTGTAAATGTTCAATAAATGTTATGATTAATTTTTAAAAAGATAGTTTTGAGAACCTACTATATATGGCATTTTGCTAACTTCTGGGCTTCATGCAACCCCTTTGACCTAACCCTCTGCCTAATTTAGGTTAGTATTTACTGAATATATAGCCAATCCTCCTTTTTCAGTGGATTCTGTATTTGTGAATTTGCCTCCTTGCTAAACTGTATTTGCAATCCCAAAATCAATACTTGTAACTCTTTCAAGATCATTTGTTAGCATGAGCAGAGTGTCAAAACTTTGAGTCACCTGATGTGCACATTCCCAGTTGAGGTCGAGCAAGGCAAAGCTCTGCCTTCTTGTTTCATTTCACATAGTGTAAACAAATGTCTTTTTCACAGTATATTTAGAGTCATGCGTTTGTTTTTTTCTTTTTTGTGCTTTTTGTTGGTGATTTCATTGTTTAAAATAGCTCTCAAACATAATGCTGAAGTAGTTTAGTCTTAAGTGCAAGAAGGATCTGATGTGCCTTATGGAGAAAATACATATGATGTTAAAATAAGCTTCACTCAGACTTGAGTTATGATGTTTGTTGGCCATGAGTTCAATGTTAATGAATCAACTATCTGTATTAAATAAGGTGTCTTTAAACAGAAACAAGCTTATGTATTGACTGGTTGATGAAAATGTTTTGACCAGAGACTCACAGGGACTTAACCCTGCATTTCCCCTAGGAGCAACGGTTCAGTATGTGTTAATTCAGTGTGTTGACAATGACTTTATAGAACATAACTATCACAAATAACAAGAATCAACTGCACTTCTCGATTTTCACTTGGTGTCACCCTTTCTGCTAAGAATGAAGTGAGTCACAACCCTCTAAAAAGCCAACCAATCCTATTTTAGTTTAATACCATAATTTTATAACTGGAAGCAATTGAATCTTAGAGATCATGGAATCTACTTCCTTATTTATACAATTGAGGTTCAGGAAGCCAAGGAAAGTTAAAAAAAAAAAAAAAACAACCTATTTTTTATTAGGCATTTCTCATATTTGCTACAGAAAAAGTCATAGAGGCTGTTATGGTAGATTAGGGCTTGCTTCTTTAATGAGTCATAGACTCTGACTTAATTCATATGTGCACAAGGATTCCTCCTTAGGAGGAGATATCTAGAATAAAAGGGTGGAAAGTGGGCACCAAAAAGAACTTGGATATAGTAAGAGTTTGACCTTTCAGTTGGTAAACAGACAATGCATGGCTAAGAGACATGGGATTGCTTTGAAAGGGATATGCAACAGGACAGTAGAGATAGGATGTCTTGAGTTGCCTACAAAGAGGGGAGCACTGAGATATAGAATACTACTTAGGGTATTCCACATCGCTGTTACAAAACTAAACAAAAGGACTTCTGGGAAGATGGCTCACTAGTAAGACACAGAAAAATACCTAGAGAACAGGCTGAAACAGCCCCAAAATAGTTCTTCTAGGGTTTAGGACAGCAGGGGAAGGCTGCACACCACCCAGAGGAGAGAGGGACAAAAGAGAGAAATCACGACGACAGAACTGTGAGTTGCAATTAGCAACGGCAGCTGCTGCCGGCACCCTCCCCCACACTCCTTAGAATTCTCCGGCCTCTGGGCCTGTGACTACAGACAAAGGGGGCTCCAGGGATCTACCACTCCCGGAAAGGAGAGAGAAAGGGACACAGCCTTAGGCTGACTCAGGTTCTGACCCGCAAATTTGGGCTGTGGAGCCCCACGGAAACTTCCACACGGCAGTTTGCCCTGGGAGCCTAGGAAGGACTGGAGAAATCCGACCCTCGCAACCTCCCTCTCTTCTAGCCTGGACTAATTGTTGAGGACTCCACAGGAGAGGGGAGAGAGAGCCTGGGGTTGACCCTGCTTTTGACTCGCAGGTTTGGTCTGCCCTGTCCCGAGAGCCAGTCCAGGCCGGGTGGGGCTGCGCCATTGTTTGTCTTAGAGCCTGCAAGGGACTCAAGATATACAAACCTCCCAATCTCCTCCACTACTAACAGGGACTGATTGTTGAGGACTCAGAGGGGAGAGGAAATATTTCCCAGCTGGGAAAAGGGAGGGGGCTGCCAGAGAAGACTGGAGAACTGTCTCCGAAAGTTTAAATTACAAGGCTCTTAGGCCCCAGACAGGAAGCTCTATCACATTGATCTGGTCTGTGTCACAACAAATACACTCCGACCAGGCATTGAATTGAGAGCTGCCAACGAGCGCCATCTCCTGGCAGACCAAGGAAGTGCAAATAAGAAAATTAAATAGGAGAGGCTTTTCCTGGCCTCTATAGCCTCCCTGCCCAAGGCCCTAGAAAACGACTCTACAACCAATTACTGGGTCCAGTACCTAGTTTTGAGCAACCAGCAGGACAATCCTAACAATCAAGGGTGAGCCAAAAATCAAAGAGCTGTGGTAACTCACAGCCTCCTGCCACTAAAACCCTATAAAAGAGAAAGAGATAGAGCATCTAAGTAAAATACAACCTAACCAGATGCCTGAACACCAACAAAAAATTACGACCCATACTAAGAAAATAGAAGACATGGCTCAAGAAAAGGAATACATCAAAGTCCCAGAAGAGATATGGAATTTAAGAGAACTAATCAGTGAGAGAGCACAAATTTCCAAAATCAAATTAATGAGATGAAAGACAATATAGTTAAAGAGATAAATGGCATCAAGAAGACATTGAGCGAACGCAAAGAAGAATTTGAAATCCTGAACAGAAAAGTAACGGAGTTCATGGGAATGAAAGACACAATAGGTGAAGTCAAAAACACATTTGAGGCATACAACAGCAGACTCGAAATGATAGAAGAAAGAATAAGTGATAC
>JAQZBX010050469.1:0-19645 GCA_029593785.1 Cabassous unicinctus | reverse complement strand
AAAAAAAAAACACGATGGCATATTATGCAGTGCTAAGAAGAAATGAAATTGTGAAGCATATGACAACATGGATGAAACTGGAGGACATTATGTTGAGTGATGCAAGCCAGACACAAAAAGACAAATACTTTAAAAAAAGACAAATACTGTATGATTGCGCTATTATGAACAAAATAAATTATGTTAACTCGTGGAATTAATAATTAGAATATAGGTCACCAGAAAATAGAATGAGGGTAGAGAATGGAAAGCTGATGGTTAATCTGTGAAGAACTGGTTAAAAGGTTGTTTGTAAATCTTTGGAAATGATTGGAAATGGTGAGAGCACATCATGGTGTTTGTGACTAGCAGAGACATGGTATGACAGTGGTCAAAAGGGAAAGCCTAAGGACATGTATATTACTAGAAGGAAAGCTAAAAAATGTAACATGGGACTATATAACATAGTGAAACCTCATGTGAAATATAAATATGGGTGATATTGCATATAAAAGACTGTTTTTACAAAATATAAATACAAATAAACTAGAGAGAAAGAAACAGAATCACAGCTATATACAGCAGGGGAAGCATAGAGATTGAGAGGTGTTTGTTTGTTTGGTTTTTGTTTTTTTATTATTATTATTATTATTACTGGTATAATGAAAATGTTCCAAAAATGATTGAAGTGATAAATGCACAACTCTGTGATTATACCAATTACCATTGATTGTACACTTTGGATGGATTTATGCTTTATTAATATGTAGCAATAAAATAGATTTGTTAAAAAATAATATTCATGTATTTAATATACCTTATTCGTTGGTTAGAAAACTCAATATTGTTAAAAGGTCAATTCTCTCCAAACTGATATATAGATTCAATGCAATTGCAATCAAAATTCCAGGAGGCTTATTAGTAGAAATTGATAAACATATTCTAAAATTCATATGTAAATGCAAAGACCCTAAAATAACCAAAACAACTTTGAAAGTGAACAGAGTTGGAAGGCTAATATTATCTGATTTTAAGACTTAATATGTAGCTACAGTATCAAGACAAGGTAATTTAGGTGCAAAGACAGGCAAATAGATTGATGAAACCATGTAGTTCAAAAATAGACCTACCCATACATGAAAATAGATTTTCAATAAAGTTATAAAGGCAATTCAGTGGAGAAATGATAGTCTTCTCAATAAATGGTACAGGAAAATGGAATAGCCATATGCAGAAAAATGGACTTTGATCCACATCTTGCACTACATATAAAACAAATTAACTCAAAATGGACCATATACATAATTATTAAACCTATAAAACTTCTAGAGGAAAACATAGGAGAAAAAATTTTGTGACTCTGAGCTAGGCAAAGGTTTCTCAGATACAAAACCAAAAGCATGATCCATAAAAGAACAAACTGATAAATTGGTTAAATTGGACTTCACCAAATTTTAAAACTTCTGGTTTTCAAAAGACACTTTTAAGAAGAATGCAAAGACAAGCTACAGACTTGGAGAAAATATATGCAAAGTCCATATCTCATAAAGGACTTGTATCTAGAATATATAATGAGCTTTGAAAAGTGAATAATAAGATAATAAACAATACAATTTTAAAACGAGCAAAAGATTAGAAGAGACACTTCACTAAGGAGTATATAGAGAAGGCAAAAAAAAAAGCACATGAAAAGACACTCAGTATCATTAGTCATTAAGAAAATGAAAATTAAAACTATAATAACATTACTACGCATCTATTTTAGTTGTGGTTACAACTAAAAAGACTGACCATACCAAGTGTTGGCTAGGATATGGAGGAACTGGAAGCCTCATACTCTGCTAGTGGGAATGTACAATGGTACAACCACTTTGGCAATTTCTTTAAAAGCTGAACAACTACTAGACAATTCCACACATAGTAATCTACCCAAAAGAAATGAAAGCAGTCTGTGCATAGACTTATTCCTGCATATTCCTGTCAACTTCATTTGCAATAGCCAAAATTGGAACAAACCCAGATGACTATCAATATGTGAATGGTAAACAAATTGTGATATAGCCATACAATGGAATAATACTCAGTAATAAAGTTGAATGAACTATCGATACATGAAACAACATGGATGAATCTCAACATAATTTTACTGACCATAAGAAGCTAGACAAAAAGAGTATATCCTGCATGATTTGATTTATATAAAATTATAGAAACCACAAACTAATCTACAGTGAAAGGAAGCATGTCAGTGGTTTCTTGGTGATAAGAAAGGGGTGGGAGTAGGAGTAGGAAAGAGGGAAAATAAAGGGGAACAGGGAAGCCTTTGGGAGTGGTGAACATCTTCATTATCTTCATTGTGGTGATAGTTTCATGGGGCATACATATGTCAAATCTTATTAATTTCTATACTTTAAATATGTGCAGTTTTCTATATGTCAATTATAATCAATAAAACTGCTTATAAAAAGTAAAATGACAGTCATGATGAGTGTTGCCACAGACAAAGAAATTAGAGAGTTTCCCTGAGTAAGTTATTACTGAGTTTAAGACCAAGGAAAGGGAAGCAATTAATTAGGACAAAAGTGGCAGAGGGGACAGGGTGATGAAGACAGTATTCCAGACAGAGAGAAGAGCATGTGAAAAGGCCTGTGGCAGAAATGAACATGACATTTTCATGATTTCCTAAGAGGAAAATAAGTTCAGAAAATAGATGCAGCCAAGGAACTGTGGCCCACTTAAGTGCTAGACTTCCTGGCTAGCATTGGGAATTGTAATTATCGAAGTTGCAAGGGTGGGAAGGATCAAATTTAAAAAAGAGAGAAAAACTGAATGTGCCTGGGTCATAGTACATCTGGAGAACACATGATAACACATCTGGTACATGCATAACAGAATAGCCAGGCTAAGTGTGTATAGGCATGCTTTCACTGCTTGGCCCATGACAGTTTGCAAAGGCTACAAGTGGTGTAACTGCTGCGTAGGCAGTGGTCACCTGACTGAATGCCCCAACTTAAGAGCCATGCAGAGAGGCTCAGAAGAAATATATAATCTAAATAATTTATATTATTAAAGAAATAGAGTTTTGAGTTTAAAAAGTCTTCCAAGAAAGAAAAATCCAGACTCAGGAGACTTCACTACTGGATCCAAGCAATACTACCAATTATTTATAAGCTCTTCCAGAAATAGAAAAGGAGGCAGTATTTCCCCACATATATGAAGCCATTCTTTGAAGTCAGCATTACATTGATACTAAAACCAGATACAAGTAAAGAAAACTACAAACCGGATATCCGTCATGAACATAGACACAAAATTCCTCAATAAAATATTTGCAAATATAAATCCAGCCATATATAAAAAGATAATACAGCATGACCAATTGGGTTTATCCCAGGAATGCAACATTACATTAGAAATGCAATGTTTCAAATGCGACATTAGAAAATCAATCAATGTAATTCACCATATCAACAGACAAAAGAGCAAACATATGATCATCTCAATGAATGCACAAAAAGCAATTTGACAAAATTCAACACTCATTCACGATACAAACTCTCAGCAAACTCAGAACAGATGGGAATTTCCTCAACCTAATAAAGGGCACATACAAAAAACCTACAGCTACTACCATATATATGGTGAAAAAGGGAATACAGTCCCTCTAAGACTGGGAAGAAGGCAAAGTTATCTGTTCTCACCACTCCTATACAAAAACATAGTGGAGATCCTAGTTAGTTCAATAAAGCAAGAAAAATAAATCAAAGGCATACAGACTGGAAAGGAAGAATGAAAATTCTCTATATTCACAGACACCAAATTGATTCTGTAGAAAATTTTGAAGATGTACAAAAAAACTACCAGAACTAATAAGTGAATTTAGCAACTGTGTGAGATACAAGTTCAATATTAAAAAATCAATTGTATTTCTATATTTAACCATGAATAGGAAATTGAAATTAAAAATAGTATAATTTACAATAATACCCCAGAACATGAAACATATAGGTATAAGTCCAACAGTATCTATACAAGACCTGTATTTTGAAAACTGATTAATACTGATAAAAATAAATCAAAGAAAACCTAAATGAATGGAGATACATACCATGTTCATGGATTGGAAAATTCTATGTTGTTAAGATGTTGATTCTCCCTAAACTGGTCTATAGATTCAATTCAATCCCAATTGAAGTCCCAGAAGAATATATATATATTTTTTAGAAATCAACAAGTTGATTCTAAAATTTATAGGGGAAAGCAAAGGAATGAAAATAGCCAAAACAATTTTGAAAAAAAATGTACCAAAGTTGGAAGATTCACAATACCAGATTTTAAGACTACATCTTCAGTAATCAAGACAGTGAAGGACTGGCAAAAAAGATGCGCGCACGCGCGCACACACATACACACACACAGCAGTGGAACAAAATAGGCTCATATATAAATGGTCAGTTGGTTTTAGACAAATATGTCAAGGTAATTCAATGGAGAAAGGATATCTTCTTGACCAATTGTGCTAGAAAAATTGGAGAGCCATATGCAAAAAATTGAATCTCAACGCTTCTCTTACATCATATACAAAATTCAACTCAAAATAGATCATAGATCTAAATGCAAAATCTAAAACTATCAAATTTCTAGAAGAAAATACAGGAGACAAATCTTTGTGGTAAAGAATTTTTTGAAAGGATACTGTTCTTAGGATTTCTGCTCTTTGAAAGTTACTGTAAAGGAAATGAAAAGACAAAGACACAAACTGGCAAAAAATATTGTAAAACATATTTGATAAAGGATATGTATCCAAATATATAAATAAATTATATAAATTATAACAAGAAAAACAACCTAATTTAAAAATAGACAGAAGATTTGAACACTTTACCAAAAAAGATATACAGACAGCATATAATCACATGAAAGAATGTTCAGCATCATCAGTCATTAGGAAAATATAAATTAAAACGACAATGAGATACCACTACATACCTACTAGAATGGCTAAAGTTAAAAACTTGGACAATACTAAGTGCTAACGAGCATACAGAGCAACCAGAACTCTCAGTATTGCTGGGGGAATTGTATAACGGTACAGCCACTTTGAAAAACAGTTCAGCAGTTTAATGTACATTTAAATGGTACACTTACTAAAACCCAGAAATCCCACTACTAGGCATTTACTCAACTGAAATACAAACTTGCATTCATATTAAACACCTATATGCAACTAAAAAATAGCCAAATCGGACTGTACCAAAATTTAAAACTTCAATGCTACAAATGATACTATTAAGAGAGTGAAAAGACAAACACAGAATGGGAGAAAATGTTTGCAGATCATAGATCTGATAAGGGACCTGTGTCCAGAATACATGAAGAATTCAACTCAATAACAAAAAGACCTAAGTAAAAAACAAGCAAAGGATTTGAATAGACATTTCTCCAAAGATATACAGAAGGCCAATAAGCACATGAAACGATGCTCAATTTTACTCATGATGAAAAGGTTATTACTGAACAGATTCATATTTCAGGAATATTGCAACTTCTATTTAAAACTTACACTTAGCATTAAATCATTTAAAGATAATTCAATAAAAAAATTATACTGGTATTAATATCAGGTAAGGAAACCAAAGTTTTTAAAATGGTTTCATTCTCTGCAATATGCGTTGAGATTTTACTTTGAAATACATCTGCTACTGTATAGAACATGAAGTGATTCATTCTTAATGGGTCATTCATCCAGTATTCTTTACCCTGACTTTTGGATATTAAAGTTCCTTTGTTTTCTATTAAAAAAAAAAAAAAAATGCTCAATATCATTAGTCACTAGGGAAATGCAAATCAAAACCACAATGAGATATCACTTCACACCTACCAAGATGGCAATAAAAATTTTTTAAAAAAAGACAGATAATTACGAGTGTTAGTGAGGATGTGGAGAAATTGGAGCTCTCATACATAGTTGGTGGGAAATAGACCATACTAGTAGGGGAATAAATATGTAAACAGGAGCATATCCATTTGATGGAATTTATTCAACGACTGAAATTCATGCTTATGAAGAATTTGACACAAAAGAGAAATATAGTGAGTGAAAATAGCAGGATAAAGGATGCACAAACAAAATGATCTCAACTGTGGGCTGGGGAGAGAGATGGGGCTGTGCCCTGCAGGTGTGGATGGAGTCCAAAGGTTTCAGCTGCAAGGTGGGCTGGAGAGGTTGGGCAGTGAGCGCCAGGGGATTGACACTCGCTTTGAGAGGATGAAATCTGAAGGTGGAAGAGGCATTGATTCTTGGCCCCTGACTTTCCTCAGGGGGTCCTCAATCTGCTGTATCCCCAGCCATTCTCTGCACTCCATTCCCTGCTGGGCTGTGCTCAAGGCTCTCACGTGGCACCAAGACACTGAGGGGTTGCTTGGGAAGATTTAGTACCTTCCACAATCTTCCTTCCCTTCAGCCACCACAAGTATGCATACAATTTAAGTAATTCTTGCAAAACACAAGTAGGAGACAAAGCCCCTAACTTACCACCCTCACCCCCACCCCCAAAATGGATTGGGGGTCCCTATGAAGAAATGCCAGCAATAGCACTCTGGGGACAACAGCCTTCCTCCTGCAGGCTGTGCTCCTCCCCAGGAGGCCAGGGACAGTCAGAGGAGGGCAGCTTTCGCCCAGAACAGTAAGCAGTTCTGCAAGTAATTCTACAGCCAGGGCCTGGGAGCCAGGAGACCTGGGTTCTGATCTGGGTCGCTCAGCAAGTTATTTCTTCTCTCTGGGTCTCAGTTTCCTCTTTTGTAAAATTAGGCTAAAATCGTAAAACGGCATTCCCAGAGCCTCGGTGGGGAATCCCTTGAGGGAAGTGGAAGGGCTGAGCACAGTGCCAGGCCCGAAGCAGATGCCTCTGATGATTGTGGGCGAGTATCCCAATTCTTTGGACTTCAGTGCCCTCCTCGATAACAGGAGGAAGGTGGCCGCAAGCGCGCAGGTTTCAGCGGACGCCGCGCCAGGGCGCTGAGCAGGAGCCGCCAGCACGGCGTGGAAGGGGAAAGCCAGGCTGGGGCGGAGTTCGAGCCTGCAGAACCCGACGGCGGCTTCCAGGCCCTCCCGGAGCGAGGCGGTCACGTGGCGCGGTCACGTGGCCCAACGCGGAAGCGCGTCCGCGGGCTCCAGGCTGGCTGGGCAGCGTTTGGGCCGCGATCCGGTACGTGGATCCCTAGACCGTCCGAGCACCGCGCTCGGCCGCCCCACTGGGGCTTCCTTCGGGACCCCCGGTAGAGCCCGCCCGGAAGTAGGGGAGGGACCGAAGGGGGTTCCCGGGAGCTGGGGCCAACCCCTCCTGACCGACCCCAGCAGAGGGTAGCGGCTCGAGCCGGGCCGTCTCTTCCTGGCCGAGGGGCCTGACGCCAGTCGCTTCATCTCGGGGTCAGAGGTTCTCCATTTGCGGAGTGGGAAGGGTGCCGTGAGGCGGACCCTCCTTCCAGGGTCGCCGTGAGGTTCTGGGGGCACGTCGGGGTGGACCTGGTAAAGACTGTGGAGTGCTGGGCAAACGGGAAGGCTGCCCTGGGGCGGGGAACCCTGCGGCGGCCAACTGCTTCCTCGCCCTCTGCCCATACTCACTTTGGGGCCGTTAGTAAGGCGAGGCTCTGAGGGAGTGGGTCGCAAAGCCAAGTTGCGGAGACACAGGGGCAGCGGCCCTGGAAGGGCAGTTTGCAGGGCGAGGAAGCGAGGACCCGAGGTCCGGATGCCGAAAATGGGCGCTGGGCGTTTTCCCCCGACTGGGCTTTGCCCATAAGTCCCGAGTTCATTCTTTAGAGCAAGTTAGAGAGGAGACCAGGGACGTCACAAAATGACAGGCGAGGTTCTTTCTCCAAAAGCCTTTTGAAAAATAGAACCCAAATCTTCACAGCAAACTACTCCCCATTTTTCTGGGAGTATGGCATCAAGGCCAGTCTTTCCAGTGTTGGTAGCAAGTCTTAAGAGTAAGGTAGCAAAAGATTCTGAACCCCACAGGAGGTGGCAGCTCTTGTCTTGCCTCTTATTTGCTTACAATATTTTGGCTTTCTAATTAAGCTAAATAAGGCTTTGTATTGCTGCAGCAAATACAAAATGTGAATGATCCTGGGACCAGTTTAGTCTATCCTGTCATTTGAAGGAGGGAAGCTGGGAAATAAAAATAATGAGCCCACACATCTCTATACGAAAGCAAGAGTTTGCTAAGGGTGGGTCTCCCAGTTAGACCTCTGACTCTCACTAAGACGCTGAGGCTCCTGGAGGTTTGAGTGACTTGGCAAAGCAGAAACTAGAACCAGGTCTCGGGTGCCTTTTCTATTAGGATTTACCGTCATTCCTGTGCATCATCCCAAGATACCCTCCCTTCTCCCTGGGACTGCTTCTTCCCATCTGTGTAGGGTGTGCCCTGCTGTCTCCATCAGTCACTCATAACATGTTCCCGGGGGTTTCTCAGGGCGGGTTCGCTGAGCTAGACCACACCGGCAGAGAAACGAGAGTGCTCCGAAGGAGTCAGAGCAAGCGGGGAATTAATGTTTGTCAACACCTGCTATGTGCAGGGGCTGGGCTGGCCATGTTTGTGTTGTGCGTAAGAGCCAGAAGGGAAGCTGTCGATTTGGGGGTGGGGAGCAGTGCACTCTGACACTCCCTGGCCATGGGA
This sequence comes from Cabassous unicinctus, assembly GCA_029593785.1. NCBI lineage: Eukaryota > Metazoa > Chordata > Mammalia > Cingulata > Chlamyphoridae > Cabassous > Cabassous unicinctus. The sequence continues at coordinate 10,991 of JAQZBX010050469.1, read as the reverse complement.
AGTATGTTCTGAGCAGACTGCGGAAGGGACTGAGAAACTCTCAACCACTCAGTCCTTCACCAGCTTGTCCACTGCCCAGGAATGGGCATGAGTCAGCATGAGACCCTCTGCTTGCTCTCATGGCCTCTCTCTTTTAAGTGTTTGCAGGACCGAGGATGCTATGCAGCTCTTCCGTGAGCTGGTCACCGAGTCTGTTGACAGCAGGCCTTTCTGAACCTCTGGCAGGCTGGAAGCTCTGCTGTGCTCCTTGCCAAGGTAGATAATCCTGCCCAACCTGGGACAGCCGGGGAGGCAAGGCAGCACCCACGCAGAGGCTGTGGGCGGCAGACAGAGCAAGGCGGGCAGTGGAAAGAGCATCCCCGGGCTCCACAGAGCCCTCTCCTCCCCAAGCCCCCTTCCCCAGCTCTGCATCCTGACGTCACCTTTGCCTCATCTCTCTTTCACGTCCTGGACCAGGTGGTTTTCAGGCTTGCTGAGCCTCTCAGCTATGCTCTTAAATCAGCCCCTTCCTCTCCACTTCCCTGGCCTCCACTGAGAAGTGGGCTCTCATCATCCCACACCAGGATGACTGGCCTCCATAACCCTAGCCTGGCCCAGCTGCCACCATCACGCCTCTTTTCTGCTCACCAGCCTACAGGTTTTGAGCTACAACCACAGTTCCCTGGCCCATACCTTCCCTTCTGGTGAGGCTGACCCCGCACACCCCCATCCGTGTCATGCCCTCCTGGGAGTCCTCTCTAAGCCCAAACTGGCCCAGAGCTGCCTGCTCCAGGTCCATGCACCCTCATCCATCAACCTCATCTTCCCACCCCTGCGCCTTGCACAGTCTGTTCTGCCTTGGTGTTTAGCAGTCACGGGGAATAGGCTGCATCCTTTGTTGGTCACGTCGCCATGCTCAGGTACTCCTACCCACATTAGCCTGGAAACACCTTGAGGTCAGGTGCTCTGAGTTATATTTGATAAACCAGTTGGAGATTTGGGCCAAACACACAGGGCTCCTAAAGAGTGTGACTCAGTTCACAACCTCAGGATGCTTGTGATCCCACTGAGGACACTGGACATGCCCGCGTGGAGGAGCTGGAACTGAGCTTCCCAGCCCTGTCACGTCTCAGCACACGTATGACAGCATCGCACCTGTGTGGCACACTGAGCGACATGAGAGGCTTGCCAGCCGCTGCCCGAGGCTACTTTCAGCTGCAGGCAGCCCTTCAGGGAGCTCTGGCCTCTCCAGATTTGGCCAGGCTGCCCCAAGGGTCCTGCTGCACCCAGGGGGCCAAGGCACGGTGCGGGAAGCTCCAAATTAAGGATGTACCAGTTGGTGAATGATAGGGAATCGTATTTTGTATAATCAAGCATTGAACTGTGAGGCCCAGAGAGTGTGTGCCGTGGGCAGGGGTTTTGGGCAGGACTGAAGGCACAGGTGGCTGTGGCTGAAGAAGCAGCAGCTAAGCAGGTGTGAGAACAACCAGGGAGGTCCGTCCTTGGCAGCCTCGTTTCTACCAAGAGCAGAAGGATCTTTTGGAAAAAATTTCTCTATTGCTGCAATACATTCCTCCTGACCTTGGAGGCTCCTCTTGTGGAGATGGGTTTTCTTTGAAGGAAACACATCTCTGCCAGCCCAGAGGTGGGGGGCAGGGGTAGAGGTTGGCAATTCCACCCTTCCTCCTGGCCAGGCACACACTCATGGTTCCCTGGTGCGGTTGCCTTTGTGTCCAGACCAAGAACTGGGTCCTTTCCCTAGTGTTTGGTTTCCGTAGGTCCCGTAGTGGGTCTGACGTGAGAGGCGCAGGATAGCGCAGGGAAGAGCTAGGCTCGGCATCACACAGGCCTGGGTTCAGATGCCAGTTCTGCCACTTCAGGCTGTGCCCACGTCCTGTTCTGTAAAACGAGGGCACCTGGAGGGCCCTGCCTCCTGAGCTGTTGTGAGGGGATGCCAGCGCAGCAGAAGGGCCCCGCGCAGTGCTTGGCACTCAGTGAGGGCAGTCAGTGTTCGCTGGCACCGTGATCCTCTCCATTAGCCAGCTGAGCACGTGGCCGTGAGAGCCGCGAGGTGACCTTGGCCTTGCTTCTCCCTCAGATGAAATGCGTCCTGGTGGCCACGGAGGGCGCGGAGGTCCTCTTCTACTGGACAGATGAGGAGTTTGAGGACAGTCTCCGGGTGAAGTTTGGGCAGTCAGAGAACGAAGGGGAAGAGGTGAGTACTGGACAGAGGCAGTCTCAGGAGGGTGGACGGGAGGGAACTGCACAGAACTGCCAGAGGGGCAGAGGCAGGGGACCCAGCCCGGGCAGAACAAGGTGGGCATGGTCCAGGGCCCCCACTCCCGGGCATGGGCCAAAGTCGTTTTTGTTTTTTTACATATAGATGTTTATAACTCAGAAATAGTTGCCATTTTCCATTATATATAATTTCTACTACTTATATTAATAAAGGATTAATTGATTTTGAAACTTTTTTCCAGATTAATGTTGAATTTTCAAAAAATTTTTATTGTCAATACGGTAGAGAGAGTTCCTGCGTTTCTGCAGCAGCACAGACTGGTTGCCCGTGAACGTCCTTCCTGCTCTAATGGGCCTAATCCACCCACTTAGCCAGCTAATGCATCTTCAACAGCACTGATGCTTTTGTCACAGTCTTTAGGAGGAAAACAAGATGTCAGAAATCATAGACTTTCAAGGGGTCTTATTTACCATGATAAAAAAACAACAGGGGTATCTATTAGGGTCTTTTATTTTTAACAATGAATACATATAATTTTTAAATTAAGAATTTGAAAATATTTCAGTTCTATAACTACTGTTTCAGCTAGATACGTAGTTGGGATCCAACCACTTTTACGGTTTTATTTCCTTTTTTTTTTTCGCTTACCATTATATCAAAAGTACTCTTCCATAATGTTAAACATTCTCAAAAGCACAATTAATAGAAGCATGATATTCTAGTTTACAAATGAATATACCATCATTTAACCATTTCCCTAATACTGAACATTTGTATTGCTTCCTGTTTGCTATGACTATTGCTGTAGGGAACATTTGTGCTTGAATTTTATCTCCATATCTGATCGTTTCCTTAGGATAAACTCCTAAAAATAAAATATCAAGAGCCATTCAGAAACATTTTACCACTTTATAATTCCACCAAGTAATATATGAGAATGCCCTTTCACACTAGACTTACACCAAATATTTTCATCTCCTTCCCACCCCAATACAGTTCTTGCTAAGCCTGCAGAAAAAGCTACTACTTTTTTGAATGAGTTGCAACTCATAGATTTTGAAGTGACTTTTCTAGCAATATTTGTTCATAACATTTCAAGAGAGTTGCGGTATGTGAATAATTCAACAAATAACCAACAAACATCTGTTCTTGTCTATATTGAAGGATATTCATTCAATAAATATTAATTGAAGACTTACTGTGTACCAGCATCTGGGGATAAAGCAGTGGGTGGGGTAGAACTTGGTGTCGAAAGAGGGAAGATATGCAGTCGGCCAGATGGCAGATAAATACCTTGAGTTCAGGTAGTGGACAGGGAATGACTGGGGCGGGGTGACCTGAGGGTGGTCAGGAAAGGAGGCGCCTGAGCTGGGGCTCGAATGATGAGAAGGAACCATTGTTAAGGACTCGTCAGCAGCCAGGCACAGACAGACCTTGGTTCCTGGATGTTGAGGATGTTGGCAAGAAAATATGCTCCAAAGTGCTGTGTCCCACTCATATATTAAATGCTGCAAATGACTCCTGGCCAGTTGCCTGTTTTTCTTTTCACGGCAAGGTCTTACGCAGCTCCTTAAAGATTGCACCACCTAAAAGTTAGGACTCTGCCTTCTCCATATTTCACTCAAGTCTCCCACAGTCAGCTTGGGGAAGGTCAGCTGTTTCACTCCTTTCTTTTCATTCCATATAGAGAATGTGAGTTGTAACAGTTCCACTAGCTCTGTCCCATTTTCATGCACAGATTTTCAACAGATCTGTCCAGTTCTTTTTTTTTTATATGTTTTTCTTTGTTTTTTGCCTCTTTGGGGAGGGCAGAGAGAATACATGGGGAAAGATCTTATAAAAGCGAATGCATATGCATTTTGGAAAAAAGGGAAAGTACAGAAAAGTACTAAAAAGTAAGGGGAAAATCCCTCATAATTCCTCTGTCCAGAAGCAATAACTAACAGTGTTGACTGTCTTAATATTTTTCTATTCCTTGTTTTTTTTAATGCATTTTTAAATATGGACCATTCACAACTATTTTTAGCATAACATCGCATCGGTGGGATTTTCCATGTCATTGAAAACACTAATATTTTAAGATGCTGTATACTCTTCCATCATTTTGATGTACTGTTACTTATTTAACTGTTTCCCTGATACTGGATATTTACAGTTTTTCCAGTTGTTTGCTATTATCACTTATGCTGTAGTGAGCATCTTTGTGCATGAATCTTTGTTCCCACCTCTGATCATTTTCCTTAAGATAAATTAAGGAAAGGACATACCACAGCAAAGGACATGGACATTTTTTGGTTCTTGGTATATATTGCAAACTTCCTTAGAGTTGGCCAGTTACCAGTCAAATGTCCCACACATTCACTCTGGAAATGTGGCCCAGTGTCCTAATTTCAGAGCCTGCAGCAGCCCAATTAGCTGGCTGACCCTCCCTAGCCAGCACCCAAGAGTGTTGGGAGCGGTCTCTCCGCCTCCCACCCCTAGCCCCCTAGCCCGGTCAGGACAGTGATGCCCACCCAGGCTGGTCTAAAATCTAAAGCTGTGGTGCTCCTGCTGGCAAGGCCTGGGTCTTGTCCATTCCTCTGTCCCCAGCGCCTGCCACACTCTAAGCATTGCTATTTTATCCCCCTTTTGCAGAACCCTGCGCTGGAGGACATGCTCAGCACACTCCTTGCTCCAGTCATCATCTCCTCCGTGACGATGCTGGAGAAGCTTTCAGACACATACACTTGCTTCTCAACAGAAAATGGCAGCTGCCTGTATGTCCTTCACCTGGTGAGTGGGTAGCCCTGGGGCTTGTGTTCCTCTTGCCTCAGTGCCATGGGGAGGCAGAAACTGCATCTTATAAACTCCCCTGTGACCCCAGCCTCCCCTACCTAGTCCTCAGGGGGCGGGGCAGGTGAAGGGGGTCCCCTGGGGGCTGGCTGACATTGCCCGCTGTGCCTGCAGTTTGGAGAATGCCTGTTCATTGCCATCAACGGAGACCGCACAGAGAACGAGGGGGACCTGCGGCGGAAGCTGTGTGTGCTCAAGTACCTGATCGAGGTGCACTTTGGACTGGTCACCGTGGATGGCCAGCTCATCCGAAAGGAGTGAGTCCTCACAGCCGGTCCCCTCTGGGAAGGTGCCATTCCACACTCTGCCCCTGGCTGGGTCTCTGGGTCAGAGAAGCGGAACTTATCTGGTCCAACCCTCTCATTATACAGATGGGGAAACTGGCCATCGAGCTGGTGGTTGGCAGCACCCGGCCTAGAAATCAAAGCTCAGGACACTGAGTCCAGTACTGTTTCCATTCATCTAACATCAGTTGTCTGTCGTCACAAATGTTAGATTCTCTCCCCAGCAAAGTATGTGCCCATGCACACCCATACAATCTTGCGAACATTTTCTGGGGGGGTCAGATCCCCAAAACCCATCTCTGGGCCCACAATAAAGAACTCAGCCAGAAAATGATGCCTGAGAGCATCAGTCAAGTGGGAAGACCCCCAACAAAAGAGCGCGGTTGGAATGCGGACCCAGAAGAAATGGTTCATGGTGGGATCACCTCTGGGTCTCAGAAGTGGATTGGGAAGTTGTAGTTTGAAAAGCTGGGTCTTTTGAGTTGTAGAGATGTGAGCAAGTGCCCACATTAAGGCATTTTTCAAATGAGCGAACTTCATTTCATGACTCGTTTTAGCCCAGGCAGGTCAGAGTTTCAGTGGCGAATGCTGCAGGTATTGGGCATCTGTTACACAAATGCATTTGCCAGCACGGGTCTTGTCAACAGTTAAGATAAACTGCAGATTCGAGCTGCACCCCTGGGTGTAGCCCTGATAAATGGACCAGGATGTTCTGTTTTCAGCGGCCTGTGAGAGAAGTGAGAGGTATAGGAAACTCATGCGCTTTCCTGGATCTCTCTAGTTGGTTCCGCAGCCTCTGTGTGTGAGAGACTGAGAAATGAGGTGCTTTGCTCAGGCTCCTCACTCTTTGGTGTGTGGGCTGTCCAAGCCATTTGCTCACCTCGCGCGCTGCTTCGGCCTGATGGTGGTCAGGGTCTGCGGTCACTTTGCTTTCTCACGGTCTCCCCTGCCCTCCCGGTTCTCCTGCAGGCTGCGGCCCCCAGACCTGGAGCAGCGCAGCCAGGTGTGGGAGCACTTCCAGAGCCTGCTGTGGACGTACAGCCACCTGCGGGAGCAGGAGCAGTGTTTCGCTGTGGAGGTGACTCGGGGTGCGGGAGCCCTCAGGCCACGGAAGAGTCAGGTCAGAGGGGCATCCAGCTCAAGGCCATATTGTGGCCTTAATGAGTGAGGCACAGGCAGATTCTGAAATTCATGCATTTGTAGAGTTGCTTTCTGACCACATGGTGGGTTGGGTAATCTGCTGGGCCTTCCTTGTATGATAAAACAGCTAGATCCTGGATAAAATGCACTTACAGTGCTTTTTTGGGCTTGCAGTATATTACGAGTTTACTGAAGATAGCCTCCTCAACCCTGCTTCCTTCCCCCCTCCCCTAAATAAAAAATTACATTGAGCTGAAACCAGAGTGGAAAAAGTAAAAAATAAGCAGCAGTAAAGAAAAGGTTGCCCTGAGTAGAAATGCTGATGCCAGCACTACAGCCAGAAAACTAGGCCTTAGGCCAGCTGCAGAGAGGGGGAGCTGAACCTGAGACTCCTTGTTAAGCCCAGACCCTAAGACTTAAAGGAGCTCTGGGTCTGCAGCTCTCCCTGCCTCCCTGTATAGCAAACACAAATTCTCCCCAGAGCCATGGTTCTCACGCTCCAGCGTGCTTCAGAATCATCTGGATTGCGGGCCTCATCCCCAGAGTTTCTCCTTTAGTAGGTCTGGAGTAGGCGGCTCTAGAGTTTGTCCCTAACAAGTTCCTAGGTGTCGCTGATTGTGCTGGTCTGGGCACCATGCTTTGAGGACCACTGCTGTAGCAGCCGGATTAAGCTCACAAGTTAAGGAAGGTCATGTGCACAAGTAAATAGGTGAATGAGAATCAGCAAAATCAATCACCAGTAGATTTAGATATCAAGGCGTTTGGTGTTTTGGAATTATTAGATACAGAATATCAAATAGCTGTATGAAATATTTTAAAGACTTAAAAGGGAGAATCACAAAAATGAACAACAAACAAGAGATTCAGAAATGACCAGGCAGATTTGAAAAAGAATTCATATACATTTTTTAGAAATAAAAAGCATAATTATTAAAATGAAAAATTCAAGGGAAGGGGTAAACAGGAGATAAGACAGCTAAAGAGAAAATTTGTGAACTGGGAAATAAATCTGCAGAAATTCATTCTCACACCCCCAGTCATTCACTCTTCCAGTAAACATGTAGTACCTACCATGTGCCAGGAGGTGTGCCAAGCCCTGGGAATACAAAGATGAATAAAGACCCAATTCTTGCCCCTGACTTGCTTATCAGCTAGTGGGAAAATTAGGCATAGATATATACTACTTAAAAAAAAAATGCTAAAAAAAAAACACAATAAAGTATCCGGGCTGTGCCACATTAGATTTCTCTTCAGAATCCATGGTGCACAAAGGATGGAGTGGTCACGTCTTTCCCAGGCACCAAGAAAGGTGACCTCATGCAGTTAAGATAAAATGCAGTTTCCTTCCCAGGCCCCCCAAGCCGTGTATAATCTGCCCCTGCCTGTCTCACTCCAGCTTCATCTCATGCCTCTCTCATCCTCACTCACTATGCACTGGCCACATGGGACTTCTTTCAGTTTCAGGAATACTCTAACTTTAACTTTGTCTGATACAGAGTCACATGCTACGGGTCGCTATTGAGCACTTGAAATATGGCTAGTCCATAGTGCTGTAAGTGTAAAATACCCATCCAATTTTGATGATTCCATTCCAAAAAGTAATGTAAGATACTTTATTATCATATCTCAAAAATATTTTTATATTGTATGTTGAAATAATATTTTGGATTTATTGGGTAAAATAAAATATGTTATTAAAATTAAGGTCATCTTTTCTTTTTACCTTTTTTACTGTGGTTACTAGAAATTTTTAAATTACGCAGAAGGCTTGCATTATATTTCAATTGGACAAAGTTCCCCAAACTCCTCTTTCTCCCCACCTCAGGGCCTTTGCATATACTCTTTCCTCGACTTGCAGTGTCCTCCCTTTCCTCTTTCTCTGGTGGGCTTTCTCATTCTTTAAATGTCAGTTTAAAGGTCATGTCCTCTTTGACCACCCTACCTAAAGCAGGTTTCTGCCGATTTTTTCTAGTTCAGTACTAGTTCTGTGTATTTCCTGCTGAGCACTTACACAGTTATCACTTATTTTGTCTGTTTCCTTGTATGTTGTCTGATTCATCCACTAGAGTCTGGCAAGCAAACGGTAAGCTCCAGGAAGGCGGGGGCCTTGCCAGTCTTAGTCTGCTGGGCCCCAGGGCCTGGCTTGTAGTATGAGCTCAGTGTGGATTGAGTGACTGCACTTACTAGCCCAGCGCCTGGAGTCAAGGGAGAGTGGTCAGTGACGCGGCTGCTTCTCCCTGCCTGCCCGTGGCCAGGCTGTGGAGCGGCTGATTCACCCCCAGCTCTGTGAGCTGTGCATCGAGGCCCTGGAGCGACACGTCATCCAGGCTGTGAACTCCAGCCCTGAGCGAGGCGGCGAGGAGGCCCTGCACGCCTTCCTGCTCGTGCATTCCAAGCTGCTGGCCTTCTACTCCAGGTGAGCCCGGGAGCCCGTTGCCTCACACCCTTGCCCTTCCTTATTCCCTGTTCCTGTTTCCTCCCCAGCCAAGGAAACCTTCAAGATCCACCTCTTCCTTGAAGCTTTTCCAGAGACCTCAGTTCTTCAACCCCTCTTGGCCCTCTGCCTTCACTGAAGCATTTCTTTCCGGAACACTCATGGTCTGAGGGTCTTCATTTAGGAGAACTTCCTTATATGCTGCTACTAGTCCCTGGTTGTAGCCCACTGATAACTTTTTTTTTTTTTTTTAACACAAATAAGTTTTACTTTAAAAATTGATGGATTAATTTGCCTTCCCCCAAAAAGGATTGTCAGTTGACACATTTGTAAACTGCTTGAAGACAGGCAGCATGCTTTAGACTTGCTTAGCCCTCCTGCCCCGCAGTTCCCTGCCTCCCCCAGGACAGTGGAGGGCCGCGGACACTGGCCAATGTGCTGCCTGTTCTGCCTCTGCAGCCACAGCGCGAGCTCCCTGCGCCCAGCAGAGCTCCTCGCCCTCATTCTCCTGGCTCAGGACCTCTATCCCAGCCAGAGCACCGTGGACGACGCCGACACCCAGGTCTCGGGCAGCTCTCTGGGCAGTGGGAGGCCATAAGGGAGACGGCTCAGAAAGGCGGCCTGGAGAGAGGGGGCAGGCTGCCCGGCGAGGCCTGTGGCTGGGCACGACGTTTTCCCTGCTGCTCTCATATGTAAGGGGAATTCTGGAATGCATGTGCCGTAGTGGGGTTACGAGCAGATTTTTGGAGTTCTGGTTTGAAACTTGGCTTCACCACTTAACTACCTTTGTCAAATGGGCAAGTGTCGTCCCCTCTGAGCCTCAGTTCCCTCTCAGGGTGGTGAGGGATAAAGGACAATTCCTGTGGACCCCGACAGGGCCTGGGCCGGGGTGAACACTCAGTAGGCGTTAGCCATGGCTGTGCCGCTAGCATCAGCGCTGTCATCATGGAAGTGGTGGTTTGGATACCAGTGTGCTGGAGTTTCTGGAATTTCAGTGGTTTTGGAAAAAGAATAAACCACATAGAATTGAAGCACCCACGGAAAGCTGAGGGCCACACACATGGGGCTGCATGGGGTGCAAGTGGCAGGGGTGCGGGGCCTGGCCTGGCCCTCTGCGCCCTGAGGGCTCTCTGTGAAGGGCTGGGGGTAGCGAATGGGTGGGGAGGCCGGATCAGGCAAGCTCTGACCAGCTTCTCTGCTGCCCGATCGCAGCCTTCCCCACAGAGGCTCCGGAGCAGCCAGAACATTCCCGTGCTGCAGGCCTGGAGCCCTTCCTCAGCGGGCCTGCCCAGGAGCGGTTCTGTGGAGACGGTAGGCGCCCAAGGTGGGAGGAGAGGGGAGGATCTACCCCACTCGGGTGCCACTCGCAGGTCAACTGGGCCCAGGGTGGAGCGGGTAGCCTGAGCCGTCCTCTCCCTCCCAGGAGACCGACAGCTGCTCCCTCCCCGAGGAGTACTTCACGCCAGCTCCTTCCCCTGGCGAGCAGAGCTCAGGTGAGGAGGCAGGGGCCAGGTGCTGGTCTGTGGCCTGTCCTGGGGTTCAGTGGACCCCCATGCCATGGAAGGTCCCGTAGACACCCAGGTTCCTAGCAGTTTTCCCTCCCCAGAGCACAGGATGCCGTCTGCAGCCCCCGCTGTCTTCCCTGCTAGCCAGGCTTGAGTTGAAGGACTGAGACCACTCAGACGACTCTCAGGCTTTTCAGGACAAGTTGATTGCACTTAAATATTCGTCAGTTGTACGTGTATTGTCTGCTTCAGCTCTCTTTTTTCTTGGTAATTAAGTAACAATCAATAATTACTAAGGAAAGGAATAATTATTTGAAGTGCATTGTTTTAGAATATTCATATCCAGTCTCTATAGTTTTATATCTTAACCATTTTTCCAAAGTATGTAAGTAAACACTAAAGAAATTATATATGTAGTGTTACTAACAAAAAAACACAGCCTTGCTTAGGGAAGTGGCAGCTGGGGATGGGATGAGGAGGGGACGCTGCTCCACCCCACACTGAAGTGCCTGGTGCTGGGGACTACTGACCCCTCGCCCTCCCCCTTCCATTTCCATTTTCACATTATTTACATTATT